>JTDE01000787.1:110911-142896 GCA_014338405.1 Paragonimus skrjabini miyazakii
CCATTCTTTTAAACACTGCTCGCGCATTCTGCTATATTCATCAGTATTTATCTTCTTATCGTATGATTTTGCTACGATCTTGAATATTAACCCGTTTTACGTCACCCTCTTACAGATCAGAGTGCATGTATTTAAACTGTCCACCGTTCGTCTTCAGTTACAAAACGGTGTGACTAACAAGAGCAGCTCTCCTCCACCCGACTATACTGCATTGAGCATTCCACAGTAGTCTACAATAAAAGGGATATGTATTAGTTTTTGTCGAAGAAGACTACTATTCTAGAGTGAGCTCTCTCCTGCTCTCATGAAGCATCTGTAAAAGTTCAACACCTCTGGAGCCCATGAAACATTCTTTGCCTCAGAGACAACCTTATATATCATCACACGTTAATCCATGGAAATATGGAGTCACAATTACATAAATGAACTTGATTCATTCCTTTTGTCGGTATAAAAATCCCATCGATTTTTCACAAGCGACTTTCGTTTTAGTCATTCTGTTGTGCATCAAACTAAACTGCAATGTTGAATGGCGGAAATCACTTGGCCACAATTCTACCAGCTTACTAGCAATATGTGGATGTGAAGCATTTTGAGCTCAGTATGTGGACTTCAGCGCGCGCCGAACAACTCAACATTATTTTTCAAGATAAGAACTTGAGACAACTGAGTAAGTTCCGACGAGCCAGCTCATTACTTCAACAAAAAAACATGTAATCTATCAGTTAACTTGCAGTTGCGGTGACGTTTATATCAACAGAACAGATCGGTGCCTGCGACAAAGAATGGCTGAACATATGCCTAAGTGGTTGGTGCGCGCCATGATGCAACACGCAATGGCAACAGGGCGAGTGAGACGAAATCCGACCTCATCCATAGCAAAGCACATTATGGAAGCAGGTCACGCTGTTGATCCCGCCAATTCGTTTCAAGCGTTGTTGCGTAATCGGAATCCGAAGTTGCTTGCCTTCTCCGAAGCTATGTCAATCAATACTCGCTGTCCGGTCCTGTGTGTGCCTAAACTGTCGACTCATGCAGTTTGCCCGCCCTGGAACTGATAACAGTCCTTGTTTCATGTAAACAAAACCGTTGGTTGTTACTATTGTTGTTGCTATCCGCATGTCCCATGTATTCTATTGTTTTACGTTCGTGACTGAAGAAGGTAAACGAAATGTCAACATCTCGCGACGTATGTCTTCTACCGTCACTGGGGGAAAACAAACTAGTGTGAAAAACCTTCCACTTATCATCGTCACTATTGGTACTGATCTGTAACAAATAGTGCAGGAGATATAGTGCTACCGACTGAATCACTAAAGTTAAAATTGTACATCCGGTTATAAAGATGTTTTGTCAAATTAGTGAAACATGCTTCCAGTTAGCATTGTGCTTACTATGAACTCAAGGTATCAGTTGTCCTTCAGGTCAATAAAGACCACCCCGTAAAGAACGCCACTTTCAGTGGACCATAGAGGTTTCTGTCTATGAAGAGCTCTCGTAACAGGTCTTACACTGTTTAGTTGATTGTTAGAGTTAACCAGCCGATGGGTGAATCTGCGTGCATAATTTCCATGTGTAATAAAGTCTACTCAGATACGTTTGGCTGGTGTGACATGGTTTGAAGATACTTTGCTCAAACTGAAAACCAGTTTGTGTAGCCTCTGTGAAAGCCGTGCGAGTAAAGTTAGTTTTCTTCAACGACATCTATCGTTAACCAATGAGATCAAACTGAGTTATGAGGTTTTAGTTAGGCCTTGAAATTAATCGTGCATGTCATTTTATGGACTTGTAATCATTTGTTGTATTCATTATGAAATCGGAAATAAAACGTACACAATTATTACACGTAGGTTTTTTTGTCAAGACAACCCATCATTTTTTAAAAGGCATTGATTTGTTGCTTCACAAGAAAGTCGGAAACCTGTTTATTCGTTTACTTTGACTCAAAGGAGTTGTACTAATTTATCTCACAATACTCCTCTTAACTGTAAAACACTTTAGGCAGTGAATATGAAAGCAGTGGTCAAGTATGACGCATGTTCAATTCGAAATCAACCAAATCCTCGGCTACTTATTATTACCCTAAAATATCACCTAGAAGGTTCAATGTGCTCGAAGATCTCTAACTATCTCGAAAGCCCTAATTACAGGCTTAGCAGCTGGAGTTAACAGAACACTTACTGCGTCTCCTATCGAGACAATCGGGGAACCCCTGGATTACACACAAGCGAAATTGGCTTTCCGTTCAGATACGATAATTCGGTTCCACATAATATGAGTTCAGCAGCGCAGTTGTAAACACAATTATTTCAGGAAAGCTTGGATACAATCCTAATCCCGGCCGTCATAGGTTACCCTTGGCAAACGTACGTACTATTGAAGAGTTATGATAAGAGCGAAACATGCATTTAGTGCTGTTTTCAAAGGAGGTTAGCTGGAAAATCTACCTAAATGCGAAGACCAAATGTGAGTGCTGTTCAACTTGGCACAGACTTTCAGTAAATAAGGCTAGAGAAAATGTAATATGTTGCAATCTGATTATAAACATCTTGATTTCCTACGAAAAGTAATATCTGACTTTTTGGATGATTGATTGTAATTGTTTGAAACACCACTTAGTTGCGTACGGTTCGGGTCCATGTGAAAAGTCAAACGTCTTTGCATCCCGTTCATTTCTTCGACAGTGTAAAAAGCTATTCAGAACAATTACAGTTGTTCAACTTTGGTAAAATTCTGTTTTCACATCGCATTAACTTCTCAGTCACGTTGCTGTTACTCACTGACTCACTTTCTATGCAAAATCAGAAATGATTGATAAAATGAATCGTTTGCTTAAACTTGAGTCTCAAATGGGTAAGCTAATATGTGAGCATTACGGAACCTTGACATTTACGGGAAGTACGTTACATATTCGTAATCACGACTGAAATGGCTAATATCCCTACGTCTGTCAATTATGTGCTGCTCTAGTGTGTTGCTATTCTGTGCTGCACTAATTTTACTGTTTAATTTCCCTTGTAATTTCATCCACTACACCCATACGTTCTCCAAAAATGTTACCAGCACATGCTAGAATGTATGACCTTTTTCAACTATCATTCGTTTGTAAAAGCGTGTGACTTCGTGGACAGTCAAGAACTCACTTAGACAACTTAAACAGCCGACAAATAATTAGCCGAAACAAAAATACTTATTACATTGTGAAACAATGAAAAATTCTTCATAAGTAAATATGCACTGGACTTCCTTGTGTAACTACAATGAAGCTGTTCATAATTATCACGTTTTCTCCATTATCCATCTCTCTTCACTATCGTACTGCGGTTTCAGTTGAAGTTTATGCACTCTGTCAGTTTTCGTTTAAAACCATTGAAATTCTGACAGGACGACCTTTATGAATTGTCAACTTCACGACGATAAAAAGTATTTTCAAGGTCTCGGCTAATGTCAAGTCAACTGAACAAACTTCTTTCTATACAGTGGAAATGGAAAGACTTCAGTTGTCAAAAGCAGCGTTCTCAGACAATCAGTATGGATTGCTGTGGTTTGCTGCAACTGGTACCCGGAAAATTTGAAACAGACGTATCAAGAAATATTTACGGTAAGATTACAGTTCGTTTATTGAAATAACTCTATAAAACTGTGAACAAAGCTCCCTGAATTTTGTACTAGATGAAAATTGCCTGAGCTGCGCGCATGGTTACTACGTGTGCAAGATTTGCTCTAAGACAACATACGGACTTTTATAGGTCTGGAAGTAGAGGATGACTATCTCACCCCACGATGCAGTCAACGAACCGCTTGTATGCATTTGAATATGATTCAGCGCTAATATTCAAACACATATGAACAGAATGCCGTTACCTCGGGCCAGAAAGCTCTTGTCCTCTCAGTTGCTTGGAAACATTATTACACAGGCTGAAAGCACTTGAGGAAAGACGTTCTAACACGTGACAAAGAAAAGAAATGGTAGGTAATCTTCAACTATTATTGTGAGAGAAATATGTTTTCAAGCAAACCACCTTTGAATGATGTGCGCCTGTCTGCGTTGGAAAACCGACTAATTTCGTGAAAATGTTTGGTCTAAGCAGTTTAAGACATCAGTATAAACCCCGGAAGAACAGATGGATGATCCTGAGTAACTAATCTGGCAAGTACAAATTGCTTGAACGTTTTCGGTATTGGAAAAGTTTACAACAGGGCACAGTTTGGAGAAACTGTTGCTTGAAGTTAAGAACACCGGTGCAGTCCCTAAGCAATCGGTTACATTTTGTGAAAGAGTGCTCCATTTAGCTAGAGAAATAGAGGAATAAAAAATACATAACAAAATTTTCAGGTTATTGTTCTTACAACTTTTCCATAAGTTGCAAACCATGGGAATGCTGAGGGTGAATATAAGTGTGCCTGTACAATAGATTAGATCTGTTCACCAAGTTAGTATTCAGTGTAATTATTTCTTCTATAAACAACACACCAATGTCAAAACTTCGCTAAGCTAACTGTGTGCATATTTAATTTCCTGTAAATCTATGTTAACTCCATTAATAGGGACTGATGACATTGAATATTACTGGGACTGTTGGATCTAACAACTATATCACACTGCATTACTCCATTTTGGCCATGACACCCAATAAAATGGCCAGAAGACCCAACTAGCGATTTGAATTCAGTTCGCACACTCTCATCTGTCGTAAACATGTAAGTAGCATGAAAACAAAACTGATAAACCTTAAATGAAACGATTAAAAGTATAAATCCGGCTGGATCGTGATTGGTACTCACGGCTAAACCCATGGTAAACAAAAGTTGGCAGTCAGTTGGTTGTGTGCACATAGGACCGGCTGTCGACAGCTGATCAACAATACTTCAATATAGTTGAGAATTTGTAAGCTGTGGGCGTTTATCAAGATCTTAAACGAAGATTTGATGTTGACACTATGACCTGTAGTAGATAAGTGCCTTACAATGGCGTGTCGTCCTCGCTCAGCTTATAAATCCTCAACTATATTGAAGTATTGTTGATCAGCTGTCGACAGCCGGTCCTATGTGTACACAAACAACTGACTGTCAACCTTTGTTTACCATGGGTTTAGCAGTGAGTACCAATCACGGTCCAGCCGGATTTATACTTTTAATCGTTTCATTTACGTTTTGCTTGTTTTGTTTCCATGCTACGCACACGTTTACGACTGATGAGCATGTACGAACTGAATTCAAATTGCTAGTTGGGTCTTCTGACCATTCTATTCAAATGGTTAGAAGAGACTCAAGGTTTCAAATCATCCCAATAGACATGAACAGAAAAGAAGGGATAGAATAAATGTATCCAAAACAGGGGAACAACTGTGCTATTTGTCAGTCACGGAGGTGATAAAACATCATCGCATTATATCAGTCACGGCAAGATAATAAGCCGATTGGAACAGTTGTTGAAAAGGCAAACGATCAAACACCAACCAGTTCGATCTTTCCAAGGTTAAATTATTGTAATCAATAACACTTAAACCTGATTGTCCTCAAATCGCTCATATAACTAGACATTACAGCTTTCTCATAATAAATTCAGCCCAAAGCACAGTAGTTCGATTAGCTAACCGATGCGTATGGAATGCCATTTCCGGTGAGGCTTTGTCTAGCAAAAAGTTACTTTAAAATGAACGGATTATTCTTTCATTTCCACGTGCTAATTTATTTGCATAATTGATGTTTTCGTTGTCAACACTGTTGTCTACACAAAACTCCGCAATCAGAATTCACCTATTTGACAACGCAGCAAAAAATCAATATTCACAATATGCAAAATTATCATTTCAAACAGACAGACTGGAAAGATTTTATAGTGTAGTGTGTGTTGACCATGCTCCTCTAGATCGCGTCAAATAGACATTACCACTTGTGAGATGATATGAAGATAACTTTAGTAAACGTCGCACTAGCAAGCAAAGATAAATGTTACCACGAAATTGATCGAAGGGTAAACGACTTCATATATGTTGAGTAGACTTTCCTCTGGTATACTTTTATCGTATCCATCATCAGATGACACCTTCTAGACGAGATCGAGTTAAGCACATTGACACTGTATTCTGTGTTCACGTGAAACTTGTCGTGCTTCATGAACAACCGAATATCCACAGATGGGTTTTCTGGTTAGAAATTAAGCGCGATCCGAGTAAATAATGCTGTATCACTTCAACAGCTGGCGTGCTACACCAGCGTACTTGCGAATTTCGGAACAATTGTGTCGGAAGAATAATAACTGGCCTACATCGATTCACGGTTGAACGCTTGTCAAGTGTACGGTCAAAGAACTAACGTAATCTAGTGAAGAGGCAAAAATGAAAGCTAGAAAGCTGAATCTACTAATCTCATCGTATCTAGACAAGAGGTTACCTTGTTAACCCGGCTAGTTTTTATTTGTATGGTTACCAGAACTGTCACTGAAGCCGCATTAAACATACGTGACCAACGCAGCATGTGCACAGCAATCGTTCACGTGGAAAACGTTTTGTCTTGG
The DNA here is from genome assembly GCA_014338405.1 of Paragonimus skrjabini miyazakii. Taxonomy (NCBI): domain Eukaryota; kingdom Metazoa; phylum Platyhelminthes; class Trematoda; order Plagiorchiida; family Troglotrematidae; genus Paragonimus; species Paragonimus skrjabini miyazakii. Next base: position 117,432 of record JTDE01000787.1, read on the forward strand.
GGATTATCAGTTGTTATTGTGTCACCACTTACTGATTAATCTAATGGGCTCTGTTTCTTCATGAGGTTCACCAGGGAAAACGGAATCTCCCATAGTTTAACTTCTGTGATGATTGAAGATAGTTTTAACAGCTAAATTGTTAAACAAAGCCTCAGAGGAATAACATATAGCTAGGGAACTGCATTAACCTACAAACTCAGTTGGCAGTATTGTAGATTTCTTTTGCAAAATTATGTGAATCTGGACACCAACTTAGAATCAGCTTGGAAATTGACTCCATGTAGGCAAGGAGTTAGTAGGAAAACAAGGTTTAACAAATTTCTGACCTAGAATAACTGACGTCACCGTCGGTTAACCGTTGATGTTCTTACCTGGTTGGTGTATGGGGATTGATGGGACATCAAGACCTGTCCACATATGTGCCTTAGACTGTAGCAGTAAACTTGGACGCAGTCAGAGAGCGGCGTTGCCTCGAATTATTTAGCAAGCTGAAATTCGAACCTCAGCCGTCAAGTTTTTATGCGATTACATTCGAAATTAAAGCCGATTTACTCCATTCAGTTCCGAAGCCTCACCGTCATTTACCACCGGATCAGACGTTCCACAGGGTGCAACCTTCGCTTCTTTCTTATCGTGAAATTATACCATACCCATTCCAACTATCAACCATACATTTCAAATGACGTATATCGGTGGTATGTTGCTGAGCACCACTCCTAGTATTTTTCTCCATCCCTGTTGGTTGAAGTGTTCCAACAGTCAAGTTGTTTCTAGCCTTGCAGTTTGTTTTCAATGCACCCAAGTACGATTACACTGTTTTCGCTCAGGAAGAGGAGTAATGGTGGAGAACATTCAGTTACCTACTCTGTTATTCGTGTCTATAACCAATCCTCTCTTGAACTGTCTCAGTTGAATATGGGGATCACTTCTGGGTTACAAAAAACATGGCAAATTTCTGTTACTGATATTTACTACAAAGTTCAAGTCATTTTGTTACACGTACGGATCTTAAATTTTTATTCCGTTCCACGCAATTTGGTCAGTTGTTTCATCAAAGTCTGTATACTTCATGACTAGATGTATTGTCCACTAGTTCCTTTCTTTGGTTTGTTACTATTAGGTTTTACACTGTTGCCAGATCCATCAAAATACTCATCCCGTAACAATAGAATTTCACTTAAGTAGGTCGCTGATTTTATTGCTTCCGACTATTTGACAATATGTGAACTGTTTTCAGCAAATATCGCATCTGGTACGACCTGCTAATTTTATTAGGATTTCTTCAAGTCTATTTCCACATTTTCACTAAATTCCGCTTCAAACATTGGACTGATCTCACCTGGTCACAAGATATTTCATTACCTGGCTTGCGTTCTACACAAACCACACCGGTGTATTTTCTGAAGTAATCACAAAGCTGAATAAGTCGATCTTTTCGCGGTTCATACTGATTGTCTAGGTTCGTCACCTGTTTCACGAGATCACGAGTATTCGGATTTCGTGACTCAAGTACATTTAGGTCATCTTCCTCCATTTTTTGATTCTGTGTGAACAATGTTAAAACTTCGCCTATCAAGGTGCACAGAGTATGCTATTTGCTTCTGTTGACCTGATATTAAAATACCATACTTCTAACCGTGGTTTATTGATCGAATGGATCGAATGCCTACTCCCAAATCGCCTGCCTAATCCATGTTCTTAAAGTTGATCAATGTGGAGTTTTTAATAAGTGGTTTGACAGATATAATAAATCGGGAAAGAAAATTCGGGGCTTCGGTTGTATTCCCACCAACGACTGAATCAGGTTATCTGTGAAGTAGCGCTGAGAGCCCAGAGATTTCTCGGTGGAGTGTTCGGCGCAATTATGCACGTCGTTTCTTCAGGCACTGTGAATCCAGCTCAAACCCAGATTTGTGGTAATTAGGCCTCTTTTGAACTTGAAGTCTATTAGCGAACGCGAAAAGTCGGTTAAAGAACGACTGGTGGCTCCTTCTTTGTTCCTTTCTTCTCTGTTTTGGTACAGCGTGAGTGATAAACAACTCTTCTAAGTTCGAATGAGTCAATTTTCTCGTTATCGGCACTAATTGCTTTCAACCGAGGACAGCAAATTCTAAATAGGCAAAATTATTATTGTGAATAAAATGGCCAAACAAAAATTCAACAGACCTCGAAATCACGCGTTTTCGTTACGTTACCTACACAGTTTGTAATCAAAAAATAAACAGAAATGAAACTGAGGAAGGAACAGTGTAGGCTATACCCTGTTTTTTACTGTGACTTCAAACTAACCAATGCAGTGAACAGATCATTCGAAAATGACAACCAATTTTGTAACTTACACTAAACAGCTACCTCTGAGGACCAGTGCACAGTGCGCAAGCGATTAAATTGTTTTCAGGTGGCCCTCTTGTGCGGTTGGTTGGAGTGCGGTCACTGGAACCCAAACAAAATAACCAGTGTAGACTACGTTTAGGACATTTTTGGAGGTCAAAATTCCCTTCGAATGACCCGGTCGCCCTCTCCCCTGTGACCCCATCTAACTAGACGCTTGCTCTTGTTATTTATACAACCCACGTCTAAAAGTACTAATTTCTCCAGCCCGCCTCCCTCAGTCATTGAATCTCACTTACCTGCCAGCACACCCATTGTTATCTGCTACTCGCACCTTCCCCAGCCCTGTGAATACGGCCTTCTTATGGGCTGTCTTGAAAATGTAGATCACAGAACACGCCGCGTTTGCACATCCAATTGTGTTGAGCAAGATCTAGACATGCCTAGGGCGACTCTGGAGGTTAATGGGTGCCCCCAGAAGCTTTGTTCAGCGTCACAGCGAATGGAGATCCAATAGCAGTAAGAACGATGAGGTCCCCAAGAAATTGGTATATAATGAGCTACCCTTCAAAGAGGATATCACGACGATGTGTACAATCCACTGAATTGTCTCTTCATTGAAACGTATTTACAACGCAGCCGAATTGAGGGTCCTTCACCAGACTGGCAGATTACCTGTGCCTACAATCAAAGGAGATCAGCGCGCTGACGCCAAGTCACACTGTGTTTACCAATTCTCATGTGACTGCGTAGAAATTTACTTAGACAGAACCGATAGATCACTCGTCTCAAGAATAAAAGAACGTGTACGGGTTCACAAACATGTCTTAAAACCAGATACTGTAGTCACAGAGAATCGTAAACCTCTAGCTTCGTCAATCGGACGACATATCCTGCCAACTGGCCACAACATGGGCTTGACCTCAGCCTTCACCATCATAGTGCACCACCACAACCCACGGTTCCAAAAATTTGCTGAAGCCGTCGAGATAAACCGGTTCACATATGTGTTGTGTGTACAAAAATAATTATTTGTGAACTTGAGGTTGTCATGGTCCTAAGTCGCAGCGAGTGTCATTCAGATCACTCGATTGGACGTTTTTGTTATTGTTGGCTTCTTTGTTCATACCTCCCCCCAAGTACTGTAGACGTTAAATTGAAAATTTTCCGTGTTATTGGTTATGTGGTTCATATGTCAATAGTACCACGTTTCAAGCGACTTGATTTCGTTTTGATATTTGGCGTCTTCGGTTATACATGCGTCATTCAACGTCCGTCGGAAAAACGTACACTGCGTCTGTAGTAAACCAACATCATTATGAATGGAAGCGAACAGTAGGCAGGATTCCCCAAGTCAAACGCGAGCGCGACTTTATGTTAAATGGATTTTTAAGCCGATTATAATGTAGAGCATCATGAAGTAAGTGAAGTTCGTGGATCAGAATTCGTTCGTTATAAAGTATATAGTATAAATAACACAGACAGCTTCACCACCTTTGAGGATACAACTTAGTTCTTTAGATACCTGCTAATGACTACCCTTCTCATTACTACCGAAACTCTGTTTGACATTTTGACTTGCTTTAGCAGGGCAAAATCAATTAAGTGTGTTAAAAACGACTAGTATCGATCGTAACAGCTTGCGGCTGTGAGCAGAAGCACATAAAAAATTGTGTTCACGATACCCGGTAGTTAATACAGGTATATGAAGTTTGATGTTGCTAGTGAATTTGTGCTGACTATATTTTAACTGACAACTGTGTTGTATGGCAGAAAAGAGTAGACGAAGTTCCCTGGTATTCCAAGTTTCGTTTTTACCAGTTTTCTTTGCATGTTGTCGGATGATGACTGAGATGCTCACCTATTCGCAATTTCATTTAATCACGTGAATACAACTCTTAGCAAATTAACGTTCACAAATTCATTACATTGCTCTAAGAGACTGATCATGAATCAGAAAGGGGCAAATGCTAAGTTAAATTCTATCAAATTATACGGTACTATTTCAAAAATGCAATATATCATCCGAAAGCTGCCACTCGAGTTGACCCTAGTTTGACAGAACACTTTTCTGGTAGACCAGCCTAATTGGGGCCTGAATAAGCAAGAAGTTTCAAGAAACTCGGTGAAATGAGCTGACAACCTAAATAGGTAGAGCAATATTCAAAAATGCTGCAAACAACAATTGTTGTTCAGACATATGACCAATGCCAAAATCAAGGTTTCATGTTACAAAGCATAACAGTATCCGACATCGCACCAATTAATAGTGAGCGATTCAGACGACTCCAGACTGATGGCTGGAAATAGTGAACCAAAAGACTCTGTCAGTTACGTATATTCGACACAAACAGTGAATGTTACGTCAGACAAGGTTGTTGAGAGTGCACAGCAACGGTAGGCAGAGAGGTGGACAATCAACGAAGGAAGGATTTTGATATGCAAGTCATAAGATATTATTAGCAGACAGAGTATGTAAGTTTAATTATATCTGATAGAGTCAACCAGCAGTATCATGATGAAAAGTTTGACATAAAATCTCAAGGAAGTTTACTTTTAGATATTTTTTTCGAGTACTAGGGGAAGGTTATAACACCAGACTTTAAAACACTAATAGGTTGAAAATAAATACGCTGTGAACACTGAATAGCGAGTTAGAAAAGCTCGTAATTATTTTTCAAATGCGGTGTGCCATATTTGCAACTGAGCGCTGCAACGCTACTTTAGAATGTTGACGTTCTGACTTTCAAAGTGAAAAAGCGTAACAGTTTGCAATACAGTCACACGTGAGGAACAATAAGTTGTACCTATATGATCAATTCACTTCCAAGGCTGTATGCTTGTGCAACCTGTAAACACAGAGTTGATTCGCAGACGGAAGAGTAATTCAGACTGACAGATTGAATTCTCATTAGCATGTGCAATGTTTTGAAGACGTTGGGGAGATCAATAAACGATGGGCATAGAGGATTATAAGTGGAAAGGGATAGGATGAAGATGAGTGGGGACCAAGTAGATGATACGCAAAGGTGTATAAAAGCAAGAATCGTTTAACATAAAAATGACGAAACCCTTTTTACCATAAGAAGGGTGGAATACTGAACAATGCTGAACAATAAATATGAATACGTGCAAAAATGATTAATTTGAGCTTGATCACAACACGTCTATAAGCGTTACTGATATACGACTGGTCAAGCTTTTTTACATTACCCATTACAAGTGTAAATATGTACATTTACAACAGTGGTTTATTTTTCACAATTGTCTATGCCCTGCTATCGTGTTCTTAGCGACTAGTGTACAAGCAATTTTAATAACGGTGGAGAGTTGCGCGTGTAAACGGCTGGGAAGCCTGTTCTAGATTTCCAAACTTTACGAAAGGTTTTGCGAGGCTCACATGGAATTCTCAAGTCGAAAAACCGAAAAACGGTTTATTCGATTAACTATACGTTAAACGTATTATGTGCTAAAGTAGGTTTTTTAAATTAACTTTCATGTTACTTTTAAATTGGATATCACCCAAATTTATCCAGAGATAATTAGTTCAGATGGGATTTCCATTCAGCCCCTCGGGAAAGAGGACGCAGGCTCACACTCTGATCTTGTTAAATCTCGTCATCGTTACACATCTTTTGTAGAACTTGATTTGGAACTCCGATCCACGTTCTAATGCAACACTCATGATGGCCACTACGTCAGTGACTTCCTTTCAGGTACGACCGAATTGTCATACCTAATCACTGGTTGAAAGTTCCATTTGAATATATCGAGCGTGAACGCGATGTACTTTTTGTCAGTCGAAGTTCTAATTTTCAAGCGTATTTCAGTGAATTCAACTAATACCATCCAATAATTATTTTGAAAATCCCAATCGAGTTGCTGCAGTACTAAAATAACCTCGCTAGTGAATACGCGTCGTCTATCAATAAAAATGTTCCGAACTGTCTCAGTCTGGCAAAGTAAGACTGTGCGTTATCTTCTACAAATGAACTTTATCAAATATCAACCGGCTTTTCATGACCTGTGCTTAAGGACTGCAAGCATCAGGAGATTGAGATGAATGCTGCATGTGACAGGCGAGCTGATTAATACAATGTTTCAGACGATCAACTTGGTCACGTTGATCAAGTCTGCGAGGCTATAATCATGTATGTTAGGGAGAAATTTTAGTACACTAATAGTCAGATTCTATTGGATTCAAGTTCACAACAACTTACCTCATGTGATAGTTCTGTAGTCAATCAGTTGTAGTATCAATCATTTTACTAAATCAGTGTAACGGAATTTCAGTATGAATGATAATCCACTAATTTTGTTCCGTTGTAAACATCATGGAATATGAGTAACTATTGGCTACTTAGAAGTCTTGTGTTATTTCACTTAAAGCAGTCTGTTGAATTTAGCTACTGTGAGATACAAACCAAAAGTGACAGCCAGCTATCGAACCGTGGAAAAGCTAACCGAAATGTCAAGCTGTAACAAGATTATCCGCGCTTTACCACTGATGTGTACAGAGTTCGTGTGGGCTGATGCAGATTTAATTAGACTACAGATCTAATTACAGCAAATCGATGAATATTGACAAAAGGCATGATATTTCTCTCACTTAGTTGGATATTTTTGTATCGAATATCTTTGTAAGGCGCGATAACTGGTTTAGAGTGTTCATGTTGATGTTTTGTGCATATAATTGTTATGCAGAGTAGCTTGAACCAGTATACATGCTCAACTCAAATTTCTCAAACATAACGAATCATTTTGTGTTCACGATAGACAGAATAAACAACCTGTGTGCAAAAGATTATGGTGAATTCCAGGTTGAACATGGAATACTTAGTATGGTAAAACTTATACAAACCGACAGGTAAATAATATTCTGCGGCTTCGAAGCCACTTGTAATCGCTTGGTAATTGCCGTCCTTGGTGATGATCATACTTCTTGTTCAAAAGTTGCTTCACATCAGCTGTTCTTGTTTCGAAATTTTGGAGATTTAACACAAGTCTGTCTGGATGCGAACGTCAATCAAACGACAACAGATCATAGATAAAACATAGTTATTGAAACTAGTAGAATGGAGAATATGGAACTAAGTAAAGAGGTTGGTTAGATAACATTACCTAAATACATTAACTCCATAGGCAATTCAGGAGGGAAGAACGCAATTAAAATTTCCGGCATGTGACCTGAGTATTTGGTTCTTTAAAGTGGTCGATCCATCGACCTCTAAAGCAAATTGATCAGCTCACAGTCAGACCCACCACTTAACCTAACGATTGTAGTCGTTGCTCCCACTAACACTAAGTTTGGCTTTCGCTATTTAAATGACGATATGCACCAGAATATTTTTATATAGTTCGAGCCATGCGTCTGATTTCATGTGTGTCAGGTCAATTCTATGACTTGTTTCTAACGCACTAACTGGCACTTCCATGGAATCAAGACACATCGTGAGATTCAAGGTCATTATGAATCACATATGTTATCCGTCTGTGATGTCCGTTTGTTTTAGCTTCAAACATACACCGTTCGTATAAGCACCACCCGAATGTGGCCCGATATTCAGCCTTTGTGTTGCACGCAGGCGATTGTAAAACCGGTTGTATAACAGATGAGGGTTTCGGCTCGTAATACAAACGGTTGCTGGTTCAGTCTTCTTACAGGCAACCACTGCCCGATATGTTCTAACAAGAATACAACCGGTCATACTGGATTTCTGCGCTGAGAGTAGCCACTAGAAAATAATATACCGGATGCTCAAAATTGTGTTTAGGTAACAAGGTTTGATCTATGCTAGCACATAATGCAAAGTACTGCAAACTTTGTAAGTAGTTGTCAGTAGTCCTGGTTGTTATACTGCTTGTAAATATCTACACAGGTGCCTTCACCACTGATAAACTCATAGGTATATTCTGGCTGATCTCATTATTTTGTTCATCTGTAGAATTTTTCAGTAAAAAAATGGAAGCCACTTGCCTGGGAAGCCACACAGGCGTTTCGACCTATATTCAAGTTGTCTAGTCGGTCTCCTGAAGTTATGTTTAACTATTGGAGTGATCATCCAATAATCAACTCATCCACATCCTGAGGGATTCGTGGACGTAAACACTTTCGTACGTTAACTGCACACACGGAAGATGTTTCAACAACAGGCATGGATGAATCAAAATCGCCGCTCATAGCAGAGGCAAGTAATAGTTCGTTTCAATGTGTGAACCAGGGAATTCTCTCAATGCTGGAACATGGATGGATGTTTGGAACTGGAATAACTGCTCAATCGAATACTGATCAATTGGATAAGGGCCAAAAATTATTTCAAGGAAATGAAGCTTATCCCAATCAGACGCTCCATCTGAGCCAACCTTGAGCAGTTTAGACCTTAGTTGGCCGGTTGTTATTATAAATATCGCTAGCCTGCTATATGTAGTAAAAGTCGGATAACCGGAATGCATCTGGATTTCTTGAAAATTATGCGTACTCACCTGGCCAGAGGAAGGCGTTGGAAATACGACACTGAACAAATCTTGCCACACCGACAAGATGTTATCTATAGTTTCAGATGTTAACAAATTCAGGAAGATGGAAAACGAAAAAGACAAAGGAAAGTTTGTTGAAAACGTAATTACTACGTCCTTTAAACTGGTTGCGCAACAAGACTGTACCTCACAAACTCAGTTTGACCAGAGGAAACCATTTGAATCCAATATCCCTTGTTTACAAGGACGTTTCAGAATTTGTAAGAGTGGCTGTCAATTTAGACCGATACTTGTGTGCAACTCATCACATCAGTCTGTATGACGGAAGTTATGAACACATACTCATAGTGACGATTTTGCGTTTGTAGATCCCGTGATGGATATTACTGTTGAACACTGACACATGAGCTTCCTCGATGTAAATTCGCTGTTCACTGTGGTGTAGGCAATTAATTTTCTTGTTATCAGATAGGATATGCAGAAAGTTTATCGAGATTACGAAAATCATACTTGAGAGAATGACTTTTGCAATGCTACCTCACTATTCAGTTCATGTACAACGTCGAGTTGTGCCAAAAAGCAGATGGAGTAACAATTGGATCCCATTTGACTCCACTGCTGGCAGGCATATTTATAGGCAAACTAGAATCCCAACTTCAGTCTACCACTCAGACTCATCCTATGTACCACCGATATGTTAATGCTATCCCTGTTGTCATACAACCATCCTTCAGGTTTTCAAAGCAGCACAAACCTCACTGCGTCTCACTTCAACAAAAGAAATCGCAAAAGTGGGTAGAGACTGAACAGTACCCAAAATTGATCGCAGCTGTAGCAATCCCGTAGACTTTCCAGTCGGCCAGTTCCGAACTGCAAAAGCACTAGACTCGAGTTTCTCTCTCATTAGAGCTCGTCAGTAGTGCATATCCTTGCCACTGCCGGGACTAGATGCAACCGTGTTGACCATTACGCAATTTGCTTCACATCAGACACGACCGAATTATCATATGTGAACGCTCAACCACTTTCGCTTGTAAGTAATGATCAGGTTGCCGGTCGTCTTGAGAGGAGACGCAGTTACCGTCTGTTAACTCCAATTGATGACCCCTGGATTAGGAAATCTCTTCAAGATGGAATCGCAAAAATAATTAACCTGTTGAGTAGTGTTTTTGATTACTGATTAGTAGTGAGGAATTTGGTTTTTTCAATGGCTCAGTGGTCAACCCGTTGCCTCATGAATGCGTGACCGGAGTTCTAGTCCGGGCCGTGGCCAAGATATACACTACTGACGAACTCTAATGAGAGCGCAACTCCAGTCTAATGCTTTAGCAGTTGGGAACTGGCCGACTGGAAAGTGTACGGGATTGCGACAGCTACGATCAATTTTGGGTGATGTTCAATCCATATGAAAACCAATGTCCCCTACTACTCAGTAGGTCGGTGTACCGCAAACCCACATGGACAATTTAATTCACCAACCTCAACCATTTTGCGCTCATTGGAAAAAAAGTAACGTAGCTCAACGCCTAGCAAGTAGAGCCAAAAATGTTTGTTCACATGACGCATTGCAGTAGAAATGGAAAACAGTTCAAAACCTATTAATGGAAAACCGTCATCTGAAGTATGTCATCACTTCAAACATTTTGGCCGGAACTGCGCATGAACTAATGCCCACAGGTGAAAAGGAGGCGGTTCTTAAAAGATACGTTTAAAGGGAATATTATGGCAGATTAATTAGACCTCTGCATCTACCGCTGATCTAGATGTAACTTTGTAGCGCAAGCCTAAAGAAGTTGATTCATAACGATGCCGATAGTACGACTGAGCCTGAGGGACGAGCCACTAGCTAACGATCAATCAATGCTAGTGTAGTAATTTTCGGGCTGCTGTTGTACAGCAGAATAGGTTGGTCGTACGACTAGGCGCCTGTCAAAAAGGTTCCAGCTTGGATTGGAACCGGTTGTCGTAAGTCAGTTACCAGCGCTATTGTTGCACATCTAGCTGACACCAATCGCTGCATAGATATCAGCAAAGCAATCCGAGTTGTCTAACCAGTTGCCAACACTCAACCAAAAACAGAACGTCAGCGGGTTCGGGCGATCGCCGAATCGACTGCCATTAGATTACGCAATCTTAACCTGTGCTCTCAAAAGAAATTTGTTCAGCCCTTGCAACTTCCGTGGCCACAGATCAATAACATCCAATGTGACCACACAAACATTCTACCCTGACCGTGTGACGTGACATCCGGTCAACGTTCGGTCTAGTTTTAGCTAGTAATGTGGAGTCCAGTAGTCTCCCTTAGTATAACTCGTTGACAAACGTTTCTTGACTTTTACGGTTTCTCTCATGAGAGGTATTGATAAAACGTATATAACTGTATTGACTCGAGAGGGAATTATCGAAAAGAATTGTCCATTGCATCAATACCTCGAATGTGTATGCATTGTGCTGGCCTATTCCGAGATCAACCTGCCAATAGTATCGGCAGCACTCTAAAGGCAGCATGGAATCGATGAACAGAATAACCTGATCGGAGTGTGGATTTTAGGCACTGGGATAACTCCAAGCTGCGGTGAATGCCTTACTTTGATTGCTGGGCTGAATCACGTTCTGTGATTCAATACCAGAATTAGATGCCTACCCTTTCGTTATTCTAGTCACAGATACTATCAAATCTGTCCAACTACTTACCAGTAACACAAGTATTTCAGGCAATGTGTGCAAACAAATTAGACAGTCCTCCGTATCAAACAGTTGTCATTCAACTTCAAATAATTCCCACTAACATATACGAAGTAAACAGTTGATCGGTATTCAGTTTTAATCAATAGTAGGCTTGGAATGTTAACTTAAAGTAAGCAGATGGATTATCACAATAATGAAATAACGAGTGGTTAAAATTGGATAGAAGGCTGCTCGGTTAGGTTTTTTATCGTCACGATTGTGGTGACCCTCTTTTGAACATGATCGCTCAAGATAAACAAGTGCTAAATGTAAAAACGGATGATCAGATCAATAAAGTTAAACTCTGTCAACTGAAGACCCCGATGCAAAACTGCCGTCAATTCGCAGCATCCGCACACATATTGGAGGGACAAATAAACGACAATAAGCCAAGCATTGAAGCCCTACTGTTATGTGATATTTTTTTGTCGATTCGTTTACTAATCCAATGGAGTGATAAACTACTCTAATTGGTTGGTTTCTGTACGAACTTGGGGCATGCCTACTAGGTCCATATGGTCAGTTCTACGTCGTACACGTAATAACACATACATGATTTTGCTTACCGCTTGTTTCTGGTATACTGTAGTTTATCGACTCCTAGGTTAAATAAAAGATATCGTTCGTTAGCAACATTGGTTGACTTGTATTATTAAACCTATTTGTGAAACTACAAGAGAGAGGTGCAAGCTCTTATGGCACTTACTTAGGAAAACATACATGGGATAATTCACTGTTCTGAATTTACCTGAACATCAACATATACAACGTTTAGCTGACTGTTTGTAGAACTCCAAAGTTATGGTCTTTACTGTTAGGTACAAGTTTTCTGCCATCTATCAGGCGCCCAGGGTAATGCACAATATTTTTGTTAATTGGATGAATAGTATAGTGCAGTTATGTCAATAGCCGAGCACAAAAGATTGATTTTGGGTAATTTCAAAGACACGATTTTAGAAGCCCTTTAACAAGTAGAGACAAAGCACTAAACTTGACATCGCGCTTACGATATTACTGGAGTCAAATAGCGGTAGACCTGAACTCAAAAGTGCTTTAACAAAGGTATGTACTATGGATAAACTTTAATGTTATACGAGTCAGAAGGAATCCTGTTAACAAAATTTTACTTGATGTGGTTAGAGAAATATCTTTTACAGAACAAATTATTCTACTTTCTCAACGCCGACTTCAAAAGCTGTAGGGGCAGTTTCCTACATGTTACAATTCATATATGATAGATTTAATGTGACTGTTGCTCAATGGACAGAAGACTATCCAACTGTTGATTGATCTAAAGGAATATTTCGCTTCCCACCTTACAACTCCGCTAAAATCCAAGTTATTTCTAAGCTGGCTAGACCGTAACTTCTGTCTTTTTGTATCCCCCAGATATACTTTCAACCGAGCAACAATAACTTTATGTTATATCTTTCAATTCATTTCCCACCTCTGTTAAATTCAGCCTGTTCAACTTCTCTCGAATGAACGTTTCAACTGCGCGTCACATCAAATCAGATACTGCTTCGGCAGGCAATAGGGACAATGTACCAATTCCTGACTTTAACATTCATACCGTGTGGCTACAGTCCCAGCCATATTACATTATCGTGTAAGCTGAGTTTACGAATAGTGAGTCTTGCTAAAGAAGAATGTCATGGTTGCGTTAAAAACTTATCCAAACTGAACGAACATCAATCTGTACTGATACAATGCTTGTTCCGCACAATCAGCTTTCTATGATAACCCACAACACCCAAAAATGGCTATCGTGTCCACCCTCGGAATAAAAAATTTACATTAACAACTATCAATGCCGATGACCAAAATATGATTAACTAGGTCTTGTTAAGAAACATTTGACTTTGCACTAGCGTTTAACTTGATGACTGCTTTCAAAATAGGCCAATATATCTGTACCTTCTGATGCCAGTTAAACCACCCTTCTTGACACAAAACTTCTGAGATTATCATTGGTTTTCTTAAGTAAACACCTCTATTTTTCATAGTTTTTCACGTTTACAAACACTCCCTTCGAGTTTACGGAAGGAAGAAAACATCGTCAATTTGAATTGTTTTTGCACACCTCAGAAACGGTACCGGACGATTTGTTGTGGTAAACAAAGCCAGTATCTCATATTTGCTTTCGCAGCAAAACTGTTTTTATTGTCATAGTTCTCAGCCTGATAATATTTTTCACTACAGACCACACTAGTGGATTGCAAAACAAACTAGGATATCCAACGGCAAATAGTTTTCCCGGCAAAACTCATCCACCAAATTTGCAACAAAAACGTTTTCTCCCAATCGATGCATCCACAGCCAGTTTGTAACAAACCTAGTTGGTGTAACCGCCGACCGTATTGAGTTTCGGAGCGGTTTACAGAGTGGAAATAAGTGTATACCATAAAAAACCTAATCCAACGGCGTCAGAGATTGTCTTAAGTGACCTTCACACAGACGTTGAATACAAGAGTTTAAAAACAACCCGTTTATCTTGAATGGGATGGCGTACTCAAGACACATTGTAACAAAATGATTCAGTCATGCTCGCTCGTTAAACTCCTTCTAGTATTCCCATCCGGTGTGCTGGTTGTATGTACTGAACATGTCTGTCATGTTGTTTTTCACGTTGGCTTCTTTACCCTTTAACAAACTGAACGAGCTTCAAATGATGTATACCTGACAAGGAAGTGCGTGAAGGTAAACCGTCCATCCTTCGTTTGATACTTTCCCCGGGTGATAGGAGAATCGGCGAAGCAGGCAGCACAGCACTTCATTTGGGTAAGTGTCTAAAAACCTTTAGTATACGTGGCATGGTGCCACTGGACCACTCAGATCCAGTCTGGCAAGTAAACAGCTTCACTCAGAGAATCACTTATCTGATAAGTGTGCTTCACTTACCACTTTCCGTTCAGTGGGTTGAGGAAAGGCTCTTGCACGACGCCTTACATAGAATACCATCTGTAGGTTACAATTAAACTTTAACCATAAAGATTTTGGTCACCTGGAACAAGATTTCGTGAACCGTTTATGTAATATTGCAACAGCTTCCTCCAATAAATCTTCTTCTGGGAATTAATGGAAGCTTTACCAATTCAGCATGTCCAAGATTATATCAAGTGGTGAATGGGCTATGCGATATCATATTTCGATTACATTATAAGCAACGAAGCTGACATGATGGAAACCCTAAACATCACAGCTTTACTTGGTTACGACGTTCACGGGACAACTAAATTTGGATACTTATAAGTAAGTAGACAAAATATTCCACCAAATACGGATCCAAATGCTTACCAAGGGGCAAATTTCATGGAGCAAACGTATAACTCTGCGAAGTTGAATGACTTGGCTCCCTCATCACACTCAGTCTAGATCATCACTACCAATTCCAAGCTCATGAAATCCCAAATGCTAATAACGAACCAATCCCAGCAAAATGTTCCAGGTCTGGCAAAAAGTCCCGACGGATTCAAATTTGAGAACTTACTTATTCATAAACCACTCGGTTCAGACTCGATATAACATGACGTCCTAAAGGAATGGGCCAGCCGATCAGCAGAACCGCTAGCAGTATCTTTTGTTCGCTCTTCATCACCGGACCGCTTACTGAAGGCCATGAATCAATTCACATTCACACCTATCTTCAAAGTTGGCGACAGAAACGATCCACCAAACTGTCGACCTGTAAGGTTGTTTCCAGTGGTCTACGACATGACAGAAATCTCACTACATAAAGGTAAATGTTAAAGACCTCGAACTTATCACCAAGACGTAACATGGTTTTCTTACGGGATATTCGTGCGTCACGAGTCTACTTACTGCTCGTGACTTGTGGACTAAGGCTGCCGACGCACTACTGATCATTAATGAGAATTATCTTGATTCATCTGATCTACTTTACAGAATTGAGCATTTCATTCTGCTACGGAAACTCCATAATTATGACATCGAAAAGCGTTTAGCCACATGGCTTTGGGGTTGTCAAACTAGACGTAGGTCCAAAGCCATCGAAGTGTTTCTACGCCAACAAGGACGTTCAGCAGGAATCCCATTTTCCTACGCTGTTGCGCTTCCTTTTGTACATAGGCTGAATTCGATCGGCCGATTGTATGGTTGAACTACAACCTAACTGTCGTCCACCACAGACAAAGTAGGAGTTAAACGAAGGTTGCGAACTGTTGGTTTCAGTGACCACCAGAAAAGTGGTGGACAGCTGTCTAATCAGCACCACGCAGGCTGGAGGATCGAACTCTTGACTCGCGAACTAGTGGCAGACTGAATTCCAGAAAAATTATCTATTAGACCATGGAGTAGTTGTCAACGGAGTTGTACGGAATTTTCCTTTTTGTTTGGTACCGGGGTGGTACCTGACATTCGTCTAGTTTTAAATGTGTTTATAAAACGAGTGTAGTATGTTCACCATCGATTTTGGTAAACAAGGGCTCCTTTATGGAATGCTCAAGATGAGATCCTTCTATTCCTTGGCAGTGAATCCGCTAAGGACTGAGTTTTAATAATATCATTTTTGGTTATACTGCTACCTTTACAACACTTCCTGCTAATCCACCGCAGTACCGTATCATCAAACAAAAAGCCAGCACATCTTGATAGCTTTTCATAACAGCTCGAATACGCCAATAGTCCAACCTGAATAAGGAAATTATGTGCCTTGGGTAGTTATGCTTAGTACAGGTTAGTGAACACATCGCCACTAGTAACTGAATCCATTGTCATCTAGCAGAGTTCCTTCCATTTACTGAGACTTCTTTACACTTAGGGTATCGCTGGAAAAAGTTGTTTTACATGTTGAACTCCAAATGAATTCACTTTTATGTGGTACAAAACAATTCAGCGGAGTTTCCAATTCCACCGCAACTCCACTTTCATTCTTGTCACCTCCATAAGGCTTTGAATACATTTTAATCATCATCAATGTACAATCGTCAAAGGACGGCTTCCAAACATTGTAAATATAGTGAATAAGTTTGTTTCAAGACTGCATTAAATTTGGAAACGTTCATTGGGTTCTGACTACTAGTACGTAACTGTCATTGATAGCCTTTAGTATGTTGGAGGCTGGCTGGTTGAGTTTGATTGTAAACCGCTTGTTGGCTTTCCTCCAGTTGGCAAATTCAGCACTGACAAAATGCCAAAATACAGAATTAGTGGCATTGATCAATAAAAGTATGGTAACACGAGTGATCAAATTTTGTCCTCGTCCACGAAGAATGGACACATCCTTAGCCGAGAATGTCAGCGGCAAACGAGAGCATTTGGTACTCTCTCAAGATGGAGTGAAACTAGGCCCAAATGATCACACTTCGCATACCTATATAAAAGTGCTTGTTGAAGTCATGAAATTGAACAGACACAGCTCTAACTTGGTGGGGTGAATGGGGGACAGCAGTTTTTTCAATTATGGAAGTAGAAACACTGGAGTGAACGAACAGTTTTCTCACACAACAACGTGGATGAAAGACTCCGTCTTAAAAGTATCAGCAGAATTATCGTATATCGCGTGTTGACACCGGACTGGTTGGCTGTTTCAGAGGTTTATCTGGAAGCAGAATATTTAATCTAAGCGCTGTTAACGACCCACCTCACTTTTTTCCTTGTAACTTTACGTATGTATACTGGGGATCTCATTCTGATGCATAACGGTTGTATTGTGGCGCATTATCAGGCCGGGGGAGCAAGTATTCCAACATTCGGCGAAATACCTCAACGCGGGAGAGGTACGCCCAAAAACCCACAATAAGCGGACCGAGCACGGCGTGGGCGACCGGATGAGTCATCGTTCGACCGGATCGGACCAACGGGCGAGACATGACAGGCAAAATAGAATGGACGACCAAATCGGAAGCGCAAATACTCCAACATTCAGAGGAATATCTCGACACGGTCGTGTAATACGATCAAAGCCCACAGTTTGTAGATGGCGGTCAACACCAGCAACCGGATGAGCCATCGCTCAACGAAATCGGACCAACGGATGAAGAATGACAGGCGGGAAACCCCCCGATAGAACGCGCCGACCGGGCAGAAGTGCCCACGACGTGTGAACGGAAACCGGGGGATGTTGTGGACTGAAATTCTTATTCATAAACGCGAGTGTGCTTAGCCTGTTAACTAGCGAGTTGGACAATATAGATTGTGCTTTATTGGATGCCTTTTCCCTACAGTATGGTCCGAATAAATAAATTCCTGTTGTACATGGTACCGGGCTGTGGACCAGTTACACTACATTCCTTTTGGGCCTTGTGAGTAAGAGATGGAGAAAACACATTTTAAACCAAAGTAGCCTTGTTCCCTGGTTTGTTTGTCCCTTTCAGTGAGAACTGGAAAAGTTGGACCAAATACTGAGCGATTTTACTCATTTCCAATGAAATGGTTCGCTGGTTTGGAATTGTTCACGTTGGACGGTGCTTGACCACTCAGTTCTGCAGAAAACGCATGGGTCGCAAGACTATTTATGTGATTATGACTTCCAGCTTCGCTACAGTCCAATCAACCAGTAACCACACCTTGTCTACGAGTAGTAAAATATACCATAACTCACCGTTGTTCCGAAGCCACTCAACAGACTTCTCTAAAAGCTTAGTTTTATCACTGATGCTGGCAAGTGTTTTGTTAATGACGCAGTCCCCATAAAATGCAAGTACTACTTACACGATGCTCAGCTCTATGTACTGGTGAGTATCGCGGATCCTATCGATGCTATCAAAAGAAAACTAGACCAATTAAACGTCAGCAGATTTCCAAGGACATGGTACTCACTATGATAACCGCTACAATCAACGTTACAACAGGACAACAAACAAAGATGCAGTCTCTATCATTCTTCAAGGGCGATATCGCACTGGGCTCCTGAATACTTACTAAAAATCTGGCGGCTTTCAAACTGTTTGGCATACCATCATAAAGCACATTTGTGACACATGCTTGTTCAGTAACACATGCCTGATTAAGTATTTGATGTCTCCCATTAACCGTCTGTGATGTCCAGGGAAGTAACTGATTTGAAAACCTGTACCAGTCCCGAACACCTTTCCCAAACCTGAACACCGGCCAGGTTACCTTCTTCTAAGAGCCAAATATTAATGTTAATTGATCTTTTGGATGTATTAGGCTTTCTTGCATAAAAACAGGCACGAAAACCTTCGACGGCAGGAATGTGTAATGGAAAGGTCAGCCGAATTTGACAATATGGTTAAAAGATAGAATCTACCAAATGGCGACAAACACACGACAAATGAAACTCAGCAAGTAACAGGTGGCTGGCAACAGAATCGCAGCACCAGTTAGCACATTCGCAGTGCTTCACGTGATTAACGTTCCTTTGAAATTTTGTGTTCAGACTGTGGGTAGTAAATCAATGCCTGAATTTATTTACTAATGTAACTGATGTTGCAAGGTAGCATGAGGGTACTGCAGATTAGGAACAGACAGAAACCGAACAGGTGTTACATACATGTCAATCACCTGACATGACCAGTTGAATTCAGAAAGTTAATATTAACTTAAGTAGTTATGCTCGATAACAGTAGATTCCCCTATTTAAAATTACTGGGTGCTTTTGCTGACGTATTCCACTGATGGGAAAGGATTGTGGAAACTTGCAACTCAAGGTTTCTTACATTATTGGATACTCAACTGTACGGCTGTTGGCTTGAGCCGCCGAGAAATCATAAAGTAGACATTCGCCTCTCACAATATTTTATCAAATGTCATATTTAGCTACGATACTCCATAATTAGTAGTATTTTCCATAAGTGGATTGACCGTGACTTTATAACTTCAGAAGTCAAACATTTCCAGAAAATCGGAGGATCCTCTATTAAAACACCTAGCTTACAACCGTAAAGCACTAAACAAAATGAGTACGTTTATCGGCTGCATATTCTTGAGGTTTCAGTTGATTTGTAGTGTTCATCCACGATTGGTTAGAAAGAAGCCACTAGTTTCAGGTTATGACTGGTGACCAAGAATTGATTATGGAAAATCCACTAAAAATACATCCCGTTTGTCAAGATTACAGGCGCAATAACACACGAGGTGCAGTTTGTAGATTATGCTGGCTACTTCGGTCCAATAACTGAATCACGTTTTTGTTGTTAACTAATACACATTCTAATTGAATAAATGAGTTTCCGGCGTCTCAGTCCATAACAGTGATAACTATTCTCAGAACAATCTCACCTTTGTGTAAATGCGTTGTCTTGAACACTATGTGTATCGGCAATGGCTCGCCAATTATCGGTGAGGAATTCTGACAACACCTGGTCAGTAATGAAATAAAACGTGTCAGGTCAGTGCTCTATTAACCAGTTTCGAAAGGATTACTCAAACAACCGATGGGTATTATAAAAATAAATGTTGATAGGTACCTTTCAATCTACCACTTTTTATTCAACGAAGACATATATACAGTTTTGACAGAGTTCAGTTTCAACAGAAGCCCCAGAGACCGATTACATTTCATGTTCGTTAACTCCACCCCCTTCAGATGAAAACAAGGAAACGGGAGACCATGAATAAAACTCAAGAGATGATCTCTGGAAATGATCCGGTTTACACTTTTTTATACAAGAGAAGCTTGACAACTGGTAACAGTCATCATTTCGACTGATTTGCTTCTATCTGGTCGTCCCATTGTGCCGATACTGAGTTCACATTCACCCACAAGTTGTTGGTACATCCAATGAGATTCAAGTAAGCAGACATTTGAACGCGAGTGAGGATAAAGAAATAACAGACGTGACAACTAAAGCCTACAGATGGAGTTGCGCCATGTAGCTCAAATAGATATCCGAAATCGATTGAACGTTCACAGTGAGGAATGCGACCTTTGAGAGATATCACATGATGGCACCAGACTGCTCGGTTGATCGAACCGTATTCTGACTGGTCAGCGGTCACAGTGAATAAACGCACGCATCGGCACCTGCGCAATGAGTGGTCCGCTGGACAGATTGTACGATGTACGTACGCAATTCTCCCATTATCAAGGTTATGGATACAACTAGGCATATATTTTCAAACGAACACACAAAGGTATTAATGATAGAACTTTTGGGGGTGGATCCGATAAATCAAGATTATTTCCTATTGCACACTCCGTCAATTAATGAGAACATTCGCACCAGTGTCCGCAGTGTGCCGCTATCAGTCGTCCTTCGTTGTATCCTCTTAGTGTAGTAAATTCACCACATTACAAGGAGAGACATTTTGGAACGTCGAGTTAAAGTACCGAACAACGTTCCGAGTAAAACGGTGTTAACCTTTCACAAAGGCGGCTTGAGGGCATACTAGAATTTTTGACCGCTGAAGTGTGGTTAGGACAATGTCCACATAGTGCGAAACTATATCTCCGTGATTTTTACTGCTGATAATGTTGTCTATCGTTTCGCCTCAACGGCAGTGGTTTTTGCCGCCCAAGAGGTGTTTGTGGAATATTCAAACTTAGTGGTGCTAAGTAGAATGTTTCTTTGTAGTTTGGCAGTGCGGAACTTCCAGATACTCTGCACTCTGGCAATCTGTAATATGTTCAATATGCTTCAAGCTCACTAGCATTACAACAGGTTAACAAGACAATTTTTGGCGCAAACAAAGTTAAACATAATGTTTCCGTTATACAACTCGATAACCCATCGCAAGTTATGCCTTACGAATCGTGGTGTAACCCGTGAACTTTGCAGTTAAAGCAGTGCAACCTAAGATAGATAACACTTTGCTGGGATCAGGGATTGTTTACATCATACCTACGCGAATGTTGATTAAAGATCGGTTAGTAAATTCGATGGAACGGCATGTAAAAATTATGGTCAATAAAAACGATGGATCTAAGTATACCAAGGGTTTTGTTAATTATTTATGATCATTAGTTGGTTTGGTACTTCACAGCAAGTATTTCAGAAATTGCCGATAAATATCAGAACCAATGGCAAGTCAGTTTCTAAGCGCAAATGTCCTTCACTAAAACTCCGCATGATTCGGGTACAACGGACGGTAATCTGATCCATCTGTCATGGTTTCAACAATCGGAGTGTGCATGACTGTTACAGTCAAAAGCTATCGGGGTGCTACCGAGCTTAAAAAAACCCTAATTAAAGCCATAATGAACATCGGTATCAGATCCAGTGAATTCAGTGGATAAAAACTGTCACTTCAAATCGCCAAGCCTATCACCCTAAATTTTTCTACTGATAGTTCTGTTGAAAGCTTTCTTCGTGGACAATATTAACAGGGGAATGTAAGTGAAAACAACCAAATAGGAAACCATGCTTAAGCAGGTGAAGACAAAACGTACGATCAGGACGAAACACAAGATGGTTTAAAATAAAATGCGGACAAAACTGAAAATAATTTTTACATTAACGAGACCTGCAAGGTCAACTGTATGGGAACAAGCCACATATCACACATATTGGGTTACAACACTTCTTATGTGAAACAACAATAAATTGAATTATATACACTTCTACGTTTCCTATATTTTTCACGTTTTCCCAGATTGCTAAGTGTAGAATGTTTGATTTGGTCTTCGTAGTCAAATGACAGATAAATAGTTTAGGTTAAAATGGTGAACTAATTTTCACACAGTGTAATGGCCACCTGACATTGTCAATCATACTGAAACGGAACGCCAGATTAAAACAAGTGTTCAAAGTTCAGGACCGTAAAATGTCAGTCACTAACCGAAGTGGTCCATAGATATCTAGAAATAATAAGTCGAGTTTAATAGCTTTAGTGAGGATTCGACTTCGAGAGTTTGTTGTCAATCTTGCTGGTACCTAAGCATGGATTAAATGACATGCGTTAGCGTTTTTAGTTTTGATACCCCAGATAGATGTGTGAGGAGCAAGTCGACTCACCTTAATTATTGATGGTATAATCATGAAGTGTTCGAATATTATGCACAATTTATGTCAGTGAGTGCTTTCTCCTGTCCATCGGTTTTGGGACACAATACGCACGGGTGTTTTAGGAACACGTTAGCACCAAGCAACCAACAAGTGGTGCGTGATCGTTTTCAATGACCTTTTGCTTGGATGGTATATTTCATCTGGAAGACGCAAGAGTGCACTTCGGTTAGACAACAGCCTTTCCTGACTGGCCTGAGAGTCTAAAGCGACAAGGTGTAGTGTCCGCATCCGGTTCACTAGTACTTAGTGCATATTGGGTGTGGATATCCCGCTGATTTCAATTTCAGTTTCAATTCTGTTCCATTTACCTGTTGTATCAGCCTAAGTGCTAAGTTGGAGTATTCACACGGCGTGTTAAAGTCTACTTGCAGGCAATCTTTTACAGTCCCGAATAATGGAGCTGAATTTTGATGTAAAATTCTCTAGGCAAGATTCGTAGGATGAAGTCGAGTACCGTATTTATGAAAGTGCGTTATCCTTAGCCGAATCACAGACAACCCAAAAGTACTTGCTCATTAAAGTCCAATATTTTAGTGGCAGTGTAATGTGCGACCGAAACCAGCAAGCGCGCACTAGTTGAATTTGAATTGGTGACGGAGTGTGCGGCTGTGTCGTCAGCGCCGTTTTAGTTATTGTTTGTGTAAGTCGTGTGCATGGCTTACTGGGCCTTTGGCTCATGTTTGTTTCTTGTTGTTTCCTTTTGCAGGACTTGTTGGAACCCCTACTTCGGAAGAACGCTGTCCCCTGGTGTCTCCATATTGCCCCGCAGTTGGTCCGTAAGTGTAACGGACAACCCGAGTAGAAACAGCCGGCTTGCATGCTACAGCAGTGACGTGTGGGTTAAAAGCCAGGAATTTCAGTCGATGAAATCCAAGTCATTTGACAAATATAGTCTGGAGCAGCCAGTCCAGCCATAGAAAAGAACATGATTACGCAAACTTTATACAATTGCTGTTCGGTTTTTCCAAGACCAAACTGTGATTCGTCAAATGTTCAGTTTCTAGTCTTCAGCTTCTTCAACATGGTTCAGATAAGACAATAGGGCTATCGTAAGCTTGGATGCAAAAACTGCAGAGTAGGATGCTGGTTAACGTCACATTGTCTAAGAACCAGCACTGCTAAGTTATCTCCATGGAACGACCAACTAGACAGTTTGTAAATCAAAATTTGTATGGGCTAGAGTTTTCGTAAACACAGAATCAGTGCATTCCAGAAATATCTATCTTAGTTCATGTGGTCAGGTTTTGAATCAACCGAAAAATCGTGATGAAACAGAATACACAAAGTTGACGCCATTCGAAGATGATACTGTAGAGTAGATAGTTAATCGTAAGTAGGTGTGACCTAGTCTGGAAACTCAATTTGGTTACTGTTAGCTATCAAGGACAAGAAAGGAATAGGAATGAGGACAAGGAGACATTATGCACTGTAGCCCACTTTGCTTTACATTAACTGGAATCTTCGGCCAAGATTTCGTTCGCCTTCAAAGTTGTAATCCGCTTACTAACCCACAAACTCTTCGACAGACAACCAAATTCGTATTCTGTGCATACATCTTGCAGTGTTACATATCATACTGTGTTTTTCGTAAGGAAAGAAAGGTGGAGATGATCGCGAACTATGTCATGCAGTGAATAAACAAAACTCAGTTAGAGCACAGAACAGTAAAGGTTCGATATATCCAACAAGAAAATGGTTAAATTGTTTTGTGTATAATGCTGAGATTTATAACAACACCACAGATTTCTATAGAGCAGATGATATCATGTCAGGGCAACTGAGAAAGATGAATATCATTTGTGGAAGGCATGTAGTAAACAATACCATAAAAACAAAACGATCTCAATGGGAAAGCTTAATCATAAATAAAGCACATTTTATTGAATTTCAAGGCAACTACGTACGGAACGTCGAGCTTTACAAATTGCGTTCAAGTATGTGTAACCAATGCTTTCTAAAACTTGACACAATTATGACTGTTCCAGTTCTAATAGCGAATACAAAATTTCGCTTTATAGAGAGGGAAACCTGAGAAGAATAGAGTATTCAAATAAGATATTGTATCTATCCCTTTATGACTGAACAAAAAATTGCTTTAAAATGTGAAAACGTTTACATTTCGAAATCGTTTTAATACTAGAAATGAGCTCACCAGAATGGAACAGGCAAGTTTAGTAAATAATCATCATTTACGGATGATAAATTTGCGACGGCTCAACCAGTACGATACAACTCCAGGTGAGCATTATGGCAATGAAGAGAGAAGGGAAGATGGAAGGTGAGGACTAACCTGGACGCATCGAACGTAGCGCCAGAATCGTCTGGTCGGTAAGTGGTCTATCACTAATAGTTGAGTTGCTCCAACGACTCTCACACATGTGGCGTCATATCAACGTGCACTAATCGTTCCATCGTGCAACCCAACTAGTTGATTCCTCAGAAGGAAGCACAATTGAGGCTTTCAATCACTAAAATCTTATCTTCCTGTCACTAACGTAAGTAACTAACACGTGGAAAGGTATGCGGTCATTTCAAACTGATCCGACTCACATAATAACGCTACGGTTTGTGGACCATAGACAAAATACGTAACACGGATGAATATTTCGAATGCATTTGAGTGAGCATTTCAGACAAGTCGGGTGAATAATAACCATAATATAGAAGAGATTCGATTCCGAAAAATCGACGCGCAAGCCAAAGCCGTTGAGCTTCTGTGACATCGGCAGCACTACCACTCACTGTTTACTATCAGTTATTTAGGATGACTAGTTAGTGGACTAGGTCATACGATGTTTCGCAACATCCCGTCCATCAGGTGTTTCGGGGAATTTTGTCCAAAATCGCCTTCAGAAAACTGACCACTGCTTTCCGTGTTCACCCTCATGCGTCAGGTGAAATCATTAGATAGGCGCTGGTGATATATGAATGTGGACAGTTGACAGTGTGGATCAACCGGATACATTCTATCTGTTTACAAAAAAAATACAACGATGAAGGTC
>JTDE01000787.1:142996-159534 GCA_014338405.1 Paragonimus skrjabini miyazakii
TTTCACACGTCGAACATTCGCTATCAGTGCAACTGGCAATTCAATTAAGGTTGGAGATGGACAATCTAGGTTTTCTTGAGAGGGAGTAACGATAGTTACTAATAGGTTAATCACTCTCGGTGGAATTTACCTTTTCGGCTATAGTGTTTGCTATTCAGAGGTGATAGCTGAAGACTTTATGCAAGATGATAACCAACCAGATTTAGTGAATGTATGTTGCTGGTAATCCTTTGAGTTTTCTATAGGAAAAGTGCAAGCAATATATTGGGTTTGTATGTGGCGCCCATTTCTCCCAGTTGTTTATCTGGGAGATGCAGTTGCCTTGTTGTTGGCTGATTAATTTAAGATGATATTTTTCTCATTCCCCTCCTTTTCTCCTTTCTGAATTAGAGCTCGGTTCTCTTTTAAAGGGTTGCATAGCATCTAGGCACCAGTGTCAACCACTGACATTGGTCAGACCATATCGATTGATATTGTGGACATAAAAGTAATCTACCTAAACCATTAGTTTACCTCCGAGTTCATCCATACACCTCAACAGACTGTCGGTTTCTTCTGCTATTTCTACTTTCACCATATTCAGAAAGGAAGCTTGCAGTTTGTGAACGGGGAAATGAAACACACCGCGGTATGGCTTCAACGAACGTTGGTCAAAAGGTCAACGTTGCTGTTACAGACGAATACTACGCTGTAAGTAAAAGAAATATGAGCGAGACTACTAACCTGGAACAGAGAACGGTATATAAAAGTCTTACTTGTCAGTGCGGCTTCATATTTTTCCTAACCCAGTCTGGTAATTTTAGTGAATATATCAACAGTGGCATATCTCATTGAAAGGTAATAACGTAGTCAAGGTTTACTTCAGAACCTCATCTGTTTCCATAAACGTTATCGTCTAGATAACGAGTTGTGGGTTGGTAAGATGTTAAATTAACTGATAATCGTTTTTATTTGAGTTTAAGCTTAAAACTGATAGAAGCTGTCCTTTAGAAAAATATTTCAATGAAGTATAAACTTCAAGAGATTCACTTAAATCGCCTAAAAAATTCCGAGCATGGTCATGAAAAATACAGTGAAGCAAAAGAGCTCATTTTCAGTTATTCGCCATCAGGCTAAATTTATTAAACTTTTACTGGAGAATCAGTAAGATGGTAAGGGGCGTTGTAATGGGATCTTTGTTAGGACCACTATTTGTAGATAGTTTCATGGCAAAGAAAGGAAAATAAGCAGATTGTATCGTTGGTAATTCAATGCGATTTTCACGAGGAGAGGGAATAACATGCTTTAATTACTCGATAATAACATAAATCCGGTTGACATATTGAGCAGATTCTACTCCTCACATCAGAATTTGCCATTTTCGTTCGGTACTAAAATGAATATCCAATTAGACGTTTTGGATTTACGTATACATCACCATGCCGATTGCTCAGTCCAGCACTTGATACACAGAAAGGGTATTTGGAATAATGAGTACATTCATTTTAATAGTTTTGTGCCAATTACCTTGAAACGAAACTTAATTAACAATTTGATGGGCAGGACCTTAAGAATATGCACGAATGGCACCATTGCTAAAGAAGTGACATTCACAAGTACAAGATTCACACAAAATGACTACCCGGGAAGTTATACAGACGGAGTCATGCAACACCAGGCTGTAACAGACCAGCCACATCCAGCACAAAAGAAAGTCGTGCACATTGGACTATTCTTCAACAGCGATACGCCAGCCGAAACCATCACAATTAGGCTTTCAAGTTCAGTTAGTACAACAGTTTATCTTGCCGAATTACATGTCCACCCTAATTCTATAATGTCCACAATTCATAGTTATATTTCATAATTCATTTTTGTACGATTTTGTATATACTGTTTTGTTAACTTCATCTGTACATTTGTTCCAAACCATTATCATCACTTTTTGAATTTAATCGTTAACACGAATAAACGGGAGTTACCGCGCATCGTTCCTGACTTCTTCACTTGTACAGATTTTTGAGCTGAAAAAGTGATTGGACAGTGAAATATTTTAGCTCCGAGTATCAGCCGATCTGTCAACGCTCATCATCCTACTCCTCGTATGGAACTATTCCTCGGTCGTATTCCGGATCTCATCTCCGGCACTGTCTTTCTCTCTTGTGGTGGTCTATTCAATCCAGCGGATATGATTTATCACTAAGTCGCTCCAATTTTACTGATACGTCTTCCATTTTATTTGTACGCTTACCTTTTGAGCTTATCCGTTACCGTTTCAACTCTTCTTTGGTATTATCACATTTTTGGTCATTTTTACTATTTAAATGCCACTATAAAATTGGTGAGCCCGTCTATTTTTTCTGAACAGTTCTTTATCCAATTTTCTGGTATTAGCAATGCTTGACAACACCATGAACATTGACATTGAAACCGAACACAGTTTTGCTTTAAAATTGCCCGAATACAGCGCTCGAAACCCTTGACTATGGCTTCACCGGACTGAGGCCGTCTTTACGACCAGGTGGATAACATCAGAGGAAATAAAATTCTCATGTTTCGTGCAATCTCTTTCTTTTGAACTGGCGGTGGAAGTGGAGGATCCTCTGGAATCAGTTTCATTCAATTTTCCCTATACCATTTTAAAAGACGCCATCATAAAACGGACTGGGAAGTCAGAGGCTGAACTGCTAGATGACTTGTTCAACTCAGTCGAGCTAGGCGATTGGTCCCCATCCCAACTGTTACGTTATATGAGAGATCTTTTGGGCCCGCGGAAGCTTGATTATGCCATCTTAAAGCAGTTGTGGGCGGAATAGCTGCCACCTGCTGTGAAATAACTTTTGGCCGCCACGGATTGGGAAAGCTCGATCGACATATTGGCAGCCATTGCGGACAAGGTATGGGAAACCTTTCCCTCACAACCACTGTGCGCCGCAACCATAGCTGTTCCCCCGTCGTCCCCTTCAGTCTCAACTACTGATGGTAGCCTAAACCTTTCGATAGAGAAGATGTGCCATTGTATGAACAGTATGGCTATGCAGCTCAACGATCTGAAGAGGCATCCACACAGAATCCGTACACGACCTAACTCCCGAAGTCCATCAGGGTGGTGCTGGTACCACCAAAACTTTCGGCACAAAGCAAAGAAGTACACCCAGACTTGCACATCCCGAACTCGCCATGCGTCACCGTCAAACCCGCAGGCCAGCCAGTAACGGCGACCACTGTCGTTGGCCCAGCAGGTACTAGTCACCTACTTTCCATCACAGATCGATCGACCGGCTTGCGGTTCCATTTCGCCACCGCAGCTGAGCTCAGTATCATTCCGCCGCCATCAAATAATCGATTTCAGTCTGACCAATATACATTACAGGCCGCAAATCGAAGTCGCATCAAAACTTTTTGTGGAACGCTCTCTCACTGTCGACCTCGGTCTCCGGCTATGCTTTCAGTGGTTCTTCTTGCTTGCCGGCGTTCAGACGCCACTGATCGGTACCGACTTCCTGGCACATTTTAACTTTTCCGTCGATGTCAAGATGCGTAGGCAAATTGACAACACTACCGCATGCACAGTAAGTGGCATCCAATCGACGATTGCAGCAATCTGCATCCAACCTGCTCTTCCACAAACACCGTCTTTTGCAGCACTGTTGAAAGATATTTTTGTCAACCCAGCCGTGCTTATATACCGAGACGGTTAGGCACAATGTTGTACATCATATTATAACTCTTTGTCTTCCAATTTTCGCCTGTCCACGCCGTTTACATTCGGAAAAACTCAAAATAGCCATGGCTGAATTCGAACATATGCTTCAGTTAGACAAAATTCGACCTTCATTTATCTCTTGGGCGACACCACTACACATGGTACCCCAAACGTCTCCAGGCGATTGGCGACCTTGCGCCGATTACCGTGCTCTCAACAACTTCACAATCCTGAACAGGTACCCCAAACCACATATCTACGACTTTCCTTTGGGACTCGCTGGCGCCACTATCTTCTCCAAATTAGACCTGGTGCGCGCTTATTATCACATCCCCGTCGCGGAAGAGGACATTCCGAAAACAGGCATCACAACACCTTTTGAACTTCTCGAGTTCACAAGGATGCCATTCAGGCTCCGTAATGCGGCCCAAACATTTCAGCAATTCATGGACGTGGACTCCTTTACGCAAACGTTTTGATCACTAGCCGTTCAAACGAGGAGCACTTCTCTCATCTCTGCGCTGTTTTCGACCGTTTCACTCAAGACGATATTAAAATCCAAACCGACAAGTGCGCCTTCGGAGTTAACCCAAGAGAATTTCCTGGGCCATCGCAGTGACCAAAGCGGCATCACACCTTTGCCAGATAAAGCTGAGTCTATCTCGACTTTTCCGACCCCCACTGCGATGATCAAAGTCCAACGATTTGTCGACATACTTAACTATTATTGGCGTTTGATTCCCATTGCGCAGACGTTTTAAAACCTCTGACAGACCTGGTTGACTCCAAACGTAAGTCAATTGAACTCCCACTCGAAGCCAAAGCAGCTTTCTCAGTGGCAAAGAAAGCCCTATGCCATGCCATTAAACCGTGATTCATCGTTTGCGATCCAAACGTCTGTCTCTTTCTCACCACGAATGCGTCAAATGCTGCTGTCGGCGTAGTCTTAGAACAATTCGTAGATAGTAAACAACAACCCTTAGCCTTTTTCTCCCTAAAGCTTCAACCAGCACAAACTAAGTATAGCACCTTTAGACGTGAACTGCTGGCTATTTATTTGGCGACCCGTTACTTTCGGTACCTTTTGAGAGACCGACACTTTGCCGTGCAAACCAACCATAGGCCGTTGACGTTTGCTTTTCACACCAGACCCAATCGGCGTGAAACCAGACATCTGGACTGCATCTCCCAATTTACCACGGACATTCGACACATATCCGGTGACGCTAACATCGTTGCTGATGCTTTATAACGTCCTGATGTCAACTCAGTCCAGTCGTCACCCTTATTACTTTGTCTAAAATAGCTGCTGCTTAGCAGCGTAGTGAGGACATGAAGGATGTTTCCGTCTATATGTCCTTGAAATTACCTACCACCCCTCATTTTAACCGCTCCTTAGCACGTTTGTTCAACAGAGATTTCTCGTATATTCGCCGCCTGATTTATTTACTAGTTGACCTAACTAGTCACTTCCTCTTCGTCCCAAAAAGTAATCTTCAAGTAGCAGTTTGCCTTGCTTCCTAATTAACCGGATCTTAACATGTCACTAATTATTGTCATTATTACTACTATTACTATTATTGCCGTACCTGTTAGTTTGTCACGTGCCAAAAACAGTAATTAGAACAGTTGGTGATTTTCAATCGATCTGTCTGGTTTAATTGACAATGTGTACCTGTCGTTTTTTTATAAGTTTGCCTCATCGTCGTCCTCGTCGGTTAGCGGGGAACATTGTGTGGATACGCGTGTGACCTTGACGGTGGTGGTGTTTGTTGAGGTACTGGATGTTTGAGGTCATTGTGTGTATGTGCAAACGCAACCAGCACAGTGGTGATTATCTGTGCGTGATGTAGTGGATCTAAATGCTACACACAACAAGCTATATAAATAACGAATGTACAGAAACAAGAAGGTGATAAAAGGGGAAATGATATACATTAATTTCCGACCACGACAAATAAGGGTATTTCCGATGAGTTCACCTCGTCTCCCTACATGAATGTGATTCAGAGTCCTCGGTGGAGATAGTCGTTGAGACATGTCACCCTGGAAATACTCTGAAATGGATGGTACATTCTGTCCGCTCTCAACTTCCAAGAAGTTAGCTCACGGAGGACGCGTGAGCGCAGAAAGAACGACTGTCTGGCCATCTTCTAGGAACAGTGCATCTTCCGATCTACACGTTTTAAACACCGAGTGTACATGTATAGCTAGGAAAATTAATAGGCACGAAATACAAAATATCCTACAAACGCTAAAGTAGTTTGATATGATCTTGCAATTTGGTCTCAAACACAAGTCAAAGATTGATTCATCTAGTTTGAATAAGTGCATTTATCCTCACTCGTTATTCGGGATTCAGACGCAATGCTGATCATCTTGTACAGTCCAGCCATAAAAGTAATACACTCTACTCTAATTCCAGCGTTTGTTTTCATACTTCTCTCATATATGACCCTAACCACCCGCGAAATGAAATTTTTTATCTAATCTTAACTACTTTGCTGTCGGACAACACATCTGGTGCCTATAAGCATCGTATGCTTTTTCCAACCTTTAAAGCTTTAACTATTCCAATCACATCAGAGAAGCTGGTCTGTATATTTAACCCTGATCACGCCAAGCACGAGATGATTGTTAATAGCAAGTTCAGTACCTTCTGAGCTGGGCACTGTCGTTTCCAAGATTAAAATCCTCATTTACTGGGAGTTAGGATCACACGTTAAAGTTGACAACGCGCTAACTAGCGAACTGCTATAAGATCGATCACCACCACCGTCATCATCAGCAACAACACCACCAAGATGTTTTAGTCACATCCGTGGGTACTGGTTTCCGTCAGTTCTGACAGTAACCTAGCATGAGGAAGGAAAATGAAGCATAAATTCAGTGACGATTTATGAAGAAGAAAAAGGATAGTTGACAACCTTGGGAAACAGAGTGGCCACTGACTGTGATATACTGCTACATCCAAGAGCGGTTCCAAAAGGAGGTCTCTAAGCTATCAACCTCTCTAAATTACTAGGCACCTACCAGTCTTACAAAGTAGAGCGGACGGAATCCACACAGGCTATGACAAGCAAACTCCTGACCACCGTGTTCTACCAACCGTCACTGACAACGCTAAATGAAGCCTGGTGAGGCAAATGTTCCATAGACGAAAGCAGCACATGACACTGTTTAATTACTGTACTGCTGTCTGTTGTGTTATTCACACAGTCAGTCAAAGGTTACCCAGTGACTTCAAGGTCGATCAAACATCGAGTCCTTGTAAGTATATTCTACTCGAATGAACATAGTTTATAATCTCCTGAGCAATAATGAACACACACGCAATATGAATTTTTCCTTAGATCAACTTTACAGATGACGAAGATAAGGCAGTATGTCACGTGGTTTTGATACTACCGTGGAAATCTGGCCAATAATACTACAAGATAATTATTTAAAAAATATCCGTTTAAGTGAAACAAACAACAATCTCGAACGGTTTGCCTATAAAAAAAAGTATATGGTCGTGGCCAACCTAAACCTATCACAACACTACACTTAAAAACCGCACAGTGCACACCATACAAACCGGCCACATTATTTAACTGTATAGGCGGAGTCTGTAGGTTGGCTGCAGAAGAACCAATTAGTGCAGTGTCGTCCGCGCACTCAATATCAATCAACTTATTATCTGACAGAAGTTCCATTCCGAAATCGTGGGACTTTCTGTATAGAATCTGTGTTAACTGACGGTTATGAGCCGTCTACTAGGGAAGCTGTAAACCTGCTGATTCTGGTAGAACAAGACGGGATATCAAAGGTTTGTCCACAACAATTCGGCTCCTTATATCAATAAATTAATAACTAACGAAAATATGAAATTTACGACCAAGTGGAACCCGTGCGCAAAACTTCTATACGGTAGCAACGCAAACGTTTCAGCTGTTCGGTATGTTGATTAGTAGTTGGGGATTTTGTTAATTTCAAGTTGAACATCACCCACAATTGCTCGCAGCTGTCGCATTCCCACAGACCTTCCAGTTGGCCCCTTCGAAAAGAAGCACTAGATTCGGGTTTCGCTCCGATTAGAGCTCGTCAGTAGTACATATCCTCGCCACTCCCAGGACTAAAACTCCGGCCACGCTGTTCATGAGGCAACCGTGTTTAGCACTGCGCCATTGACCTCACCTTAGGCACGACCGAATTATTATACGTGAACACTTAACCACCTTCGCTTGTGAGTAACGATCAATTTACGAGCAAACATATCGCATTTCATCGGGTCAATAGATAAGACGTTGTGACAGAACTTAAAGTTATTACTTCATACGTTCGTACCCCTGAAGATGTGAACATGGTGTGATGAAAGGTGTGTCGAAACCTCGCAAGACGACCCAGGGTTCGTGTCCATGACGCGCCGGTTTGTCACCAAATTATTTGTAAAACATGCTGTAGTTCAAATTCTTTCAAATTCTGTCCAAAACCAGTACTCCGAGTGCCCTTACAGAATATTACCCATGCCACAGTTTAAAAAGGCAGGAAAAAACGGGCACCCTAGTTAAACATCATTGGAAGTAATGAATGCACAGGAAAGGTGTTCATTCAAATGCACTGTGCACTCGGAGTGTGCACACAACGAACACAGCAAAGCAACATAATTCACTGGGACTTCATTGTAGTGGAAACAGACCCAAAAAAAGTGGTCAGACAACCAAATCAGAAGCAGTCGTTTAAATAAAAACATACTCGTTCGTAAGTACTCATCCAACTCACGAGTGCAACAAATACAAAAAGGAAACAGTCCCTTCATAAAAGGCAGTCCTTTGCCTGAAGTTACTATGGAGAAGATGAAATGAGTCACTCAGAATAGCCCATCTTGCAGCCAAATTGCGTATGAGCTTCTGGTCAGCCACCAGTAATTTGTTCTAAATCAAATGCGGACTTTCACGTTCTACTGTTTGCTATTTTGTGTGCACATTTGTATGATCGTGTCGGGCCTTACACAGTGGTTGTACTGCGGGGGAAATTAGTTAGCGAAGTACGTAAATATCATTCAGCGTAGTTGATCCGCGGTGTGACTGAAACGATTACGAGCGCGACCGTTGCACGTCTGACTGACTCTGATCATTGTGACAGTAGGAAAGGCGCTATTCAGAGCATCAACTGAGTGCCAAAAAATCGACCATTGTTAAGGCCATTAGTATCCCATCCGTAAATTGCGACGACTCTTCAAACAAAGGTATGTTGTGAGGGGTGTCGTCGATTCAGACCACAACCTGTCACCAGTATAACGGTTGGGAATAGACGGACCAGATCTGGAGCTCTATTAATTTGAAAACTATAAGCTTCAAATCACTTTGTTGTCGGATGCAGAAGTGCCCAAAATGTCACAAACACACTCTCCCACTGTCAGATGTATCAGCTAGCTCAGATCAATTAAAATGTTCCTCCGAGTGTCCAGCCCATCTGGCAAATCCTTGTGACAAGCTGTGGGGGTCTTAGTGAGCAGTGGGCAGTGCACCAACGAATCGGGTGAAGCACCAATCAACTAGTTTTGATAAAATCGCCTTCTTCGTTTACTTGGCTGGTTTGGACAAGTACGAGGGGGAGTCAAAAAGTAATGTCAATGTTTTTTATTCTGGTGAAGCTTTTCATAAAATTACCTGATTTTTTTCCCAGCTATAAATGATTGTATCATTTACGTTTTGTAATAGTTTGTTTCTTACTTTTCATGTTTTTGGACTCACAAAATGGCTGCCCCCGTAGAGTTGCGTCAAAAACAAAGAGCGGTGATTGAATTCCTTCTTGAACAAAGTCAAACAGGCAACACCTTCTTTCAAAAGCTCGTAACAGGTGATGGAACATGGGTTCATTATTATGAACCGGAATCAACGAGGCAGTCAATGGAATGGCGCCACTCATCATCACCGCAACCAAAAAAGTTCAAGACGCAAAAGTCAGCTGGAAAAATCATGGCGACTGTCTTTTGGGATGCTCAAAGTGTCAATCTGCTTGATTTCTTGCCTAGAGGAGAAACAATAAACTCTGACACCTACATCGAGACCCTGACGAGACTCAGAGCAAGAATCCAACGAGTGAGACCCGATTTGCCAATCCGCAAAGTCCTCCTTCTGCAAGACAATGCTCGACCACACACAAGCATCAAAACAAGGGAGACAATCACCTCATTCGGGTGGACAACTTTACGGCATCCTCCATACTCACCAGATTTAGCGCCTCCAGATTATCACCTCTTCGGCCCCATGAAAGAGGGTTTGAGAGGCAAACATTATTCCAGCGACGAGGAAGTGAAAACCACAGTGAAGAAGTGGTTCAAAGAACAGACAACAAAATTTTACGAGGCAGGGATACATGCGCTCATTCAAAGGTGGAACGTTGCTATTGAGTGTAACGGTGACTGTTGAGAAGTAGGGATGTGATCCACAGAGGACCAGCTTTATTTTGATGTATAATACATGTTCCTGTGTTGGTAATTATACCTGTCCGAAATAAAATGGCATTACTTTTTGACTCCCCCTCGTACGTTTAAAGATCTTTAATCAGACTCTTCGGCAGTTTGCGCCTCAGTTCATGGCTCCCTCTATCGTGTTCGGAATCAGGGAGATCAGTCAAACTTCACCCATAAGCTTTTTCAAATCAGTAAAAATCCACCTTTGCCGTAACTGCAGTATAGTTTGAAACAGATCTCGCGAAAGGTTCGTATAGTTGTTGAGATATCCTCTCAGTGCTCCTCTTGATCAATCCACTTGGTGACCCGGGAAATTTAACTGTCATCCCGATTTGACTTGTGTTGTACTCTTCCATTACTGGATTTCTAAACGACTCCTTTATGTTTTCCGGGCAGATGACGAAATGAAGCAGACAGGAACATCCGTACGGTCTAAGTCGGAGTAGTTTTCGCAGTCTTTAATTAGGGGGCGACACTGGTAGCTGGCCATACGATCAAGACGCGTCCGTGATCGGGTTGCACACCACAGCACACGACAAGTATGTCCGAGTGTTTATTCTACCACAGAACATCAAGAAAGACGTCGCAACAGATAGTACTGACAGTAACTGAACTACTACCTACGGGGCACATGCAGATATGAGGAACAGACAACGTCTTTCCGACTTGTGTGTAGTAAGTGTGGCTAAACACAAATGGCTAACCACTGAAACTCAGCCAAGTAAGCTTTCCTTTGTCTTGGGGTTCGTTGCAATCTTCATTGCAGTTTGACCGTGATACTCGACCTCACTGTCATCAAAGACCCCGAGAATAAAACGCTTATCCATAGCATGAACCAAAGGTAAATTCAAAGGGACCACAACTCTAGGATGGCAAACGCGACGTTAAGTGACACAATACACATAGTTTCGGGCTTGGATTATTGCTTGGTACAGCTCACTGGCCTATCTATCAGATAGTACGGACATTAAAATTGCCAATGTTTACCAGTAATTTTGACTCTAGGAAATGAACATTAGAAACAAAGAGAAGGTAAAAATAAACGAAGTAATTTGTCGGAGTAAACACAGTAACAGAGGTCTGTCGTGATGAAGGATGTTGAACGAAATAAAACTGACTAGTACACGGGTTCGTAAGCACATAACCATAGATACTCTGCTGAAGGTTATGGCGAACTGTTTTAGGTGAATGCATTCATGTGCTTAGAATAAAAGTGTGTATTCACAATTATTCTTGACGCTCACCCTCAAACCGATACTCCACAACTCAAATTCATTCGAATTCTCCCATGACAAACGACGCACACAGAATTAGTGACCGATTTGGCTCATAATGCGAATGGTTACTGGTTCGATCCCGCCTACCAGGCTATCTCTACCTGATGAGCCTAAGCAAGGACGAAACTGATCGTGGAGTGTCAGTTTGAGGGTGAGCTTCGAGAACCATTATGAACTCAATTCCGAGCCTTTCCCGCTGTAGCCGTTTCAGATTGGCGGTCCGAAATGGTCGGTGTATATCCATATAAACGGGGTGAAAAATACGTCGTAACCTAACGGTGAACAGTGCTAATAATTGCTAGAATAAAGTTTACCTCACATTATTACTTGTCGAAACCATTGCGTAAGTTCGGTTGTACTTCATACGCACCGACGATAAACTGTGTGACTGAGAATAAAAAAAGGTACCACCGGACAATGATCACTGATATAAGCAAAGCTGATCAAACTGTAAACGGTCGATCTTTGGGTAAAACTTCAGATGATAACCAGAGCATAACACTTACTGTTCACACAGATGCGTTTCTTCCAGTTGTCCTCAGTTTTAATAAAAACTGATAAGATCGGAAATACTGAGGCACCTATGTCATGATAAACTTCCTCGTGTGTCATTCCGGCCTCTTTTTGAAAAAAATTTTCTGTCGAATTTTCGATATGGATGTTCGAATCTACTTGGCAAGACCGTGGTTGGTAATACAAGTGACAATGATCAAAACGATAATGTTACCAACAGTCGACTATTTTATGTTCACTGATGAGTAGTAGGGGATTCTAGTTTTCATATAGAATGAACAGCGCCCATAATTGATCGTAGCTGTCGCAATCCCAGACTTTCCAGTCGGTCAGTTCCGAACTGCAAAAGCACTAGACTCGAGTTTCGCTCTCATTAGAGCTCGTCAGTAGTGCACATTCTCGCCATTGCCAGGACTAGAACCCCGGCCACGCAATCATGAGGCAGCCATGTTGATCACTGCGCCATTGACCTCACCTTAGGCATGACCGAATTGTCATATGTGAACACTCAACCACTTCGTTCGTGAGTAATGGTCAGGTTGCCCGATCGTCACGAGAGGAGACACAGTTACTGTCTGTTAACTCCAATCGACGATCCCTCGACCAGGACTAATCTCCAAGTTGAAATCACAGAAACCATTGAATTTTTGTGCGGTATTTTGATTAATGAGTTGTATGGGATTTTGGTTTTCACGTAGACTGAACATCACCCACAATTGATCACAGTTGTCGCATTCCCATAGACTTTCCAGTCGGCCTCATTAGAGCGTGGTCGGAGTTCTAGGCCCGGCAGTGGCAAGGATATGCACTACTGACGAGCTCTGATGAAAGCGAAACTCGAGAATACTCTATGTTCTCGGTGCTCGCTCAGACGTTTCTGACAGAAAGCGAGCTGTGTTAACATTCAGTGTTCAGGGTGTCACTTTGCTTTGCTTGTTAACTGACTGTGCAAGAAAGGTAATCGGGGTGTAGTGTTCCAGAGTACAACAACTTGATGAGAACCGCCTATAGGACCTGACTAACATAAACCCGAGCGATCCGACGTTCACCGAATAAACGGTAAGCGGCAATTTTCTCCCGATTAGCTAGTCAGAGTGACCAAAGCAAGAGGACGCAGGCGTTCAACCAACACCACAAATAGATTGCGCCGTACCACTTGTGGTTCCACTCACATAAGGAATAAGACCAATGTGAGTAAAGGCACTGAATACACAGAGAATCAGCCACTTACGATTCCCGAAGGGCCTTCATGTGGTTACAGTCGAAACGCGTATCTGAGTACAATCACACACGGTCATTTACGGGTGCCGGTTGTACTCACGTGAGGGATCTTCGGGACTATGTATAATGCACTATAACAAGTTGCTAATCAATCTTCCTGTGTAAGCGCCTATAGCTGCCTTTGCCACTAGAAATGGATGACACATGGATTCCTGCCAGTCCGATGGTCCCTTCAAGTGGCGAACTGGTCGGAGTGGATAGGCATACATTCGGCCCTTATTGTGACTGAATACCACTGTGAACCGAAGAGACAAAACAACAGAGAAAAAATTCTTGGAGATTTTCTGGAGAAAACAAAACTAACTCAAAAGTTGAAAAGGTTCTGGGAAATGGCGCATTAATGACTGTAACGCGCTGCAAAGAATCATTGAGTTTCAAAATCAACGTTTTGATGCTGGTAATTTACACACACAGCCACAATACTCAATGACCAAAGGAATCGCTATGACCTTTGCAAATTACGATTTGGTTGTTACCTGACCAATTCGTGGTTTTCCTCAAACGTCGGTGACCTTTATGACGGCTAAGGCAGATACTCATACCTACACGAACAGGTCAAATTTCCGACCCATAGCATACAACTCTCACCTTTCCACGAAAACCAGATGCATCTTCAAAGTCACAGATCATGGGTTCATGATCAACTCATGTGCTTGTTGTCCTCACTGATATCTCCTCAACACACTGAAGATTCCCGTGGCTTCAAGAGTTACAGTAGATTACTGTAAGTGAAAAACCGTGATGCTAGTCCCAATCTCTAATCAGCTTCGCCATCAAGACAACTATGAGTTAGTGTGAGATCACTAATGTCTATTTTAGCATTTCATTATCTAGAATAGACCCAATTGCGAAAACTCTGGACTTCGGCTGGATTCGAACCATGGACAAAAACAACATACCCAAACGCGGCAAATGCTCCACCAGCTGAGCTAGGAAGCCACGCCTGAAGCTCAGAAATTTTATATCTGGACCTGGTTACCCCACCCAACTGTGTCATATGGAATCCGCCAAATGGCCCGGTAGATTTACTGCCCAAGCTGGATTTCCTGATCAGTTCGCGCTGGAATCCACCAACGCCACCGATGAGCTTCCGGTGTGGATTCGTACCTAAGCTGGAAGAACATTTATTACATTTGGGCACCTTGTTAATGTCACTGATTCGAATCCAGATTTTTCGCAATTTGGTCTCATAAAAATTACGAAATCTGCCAGACTAGTTTAGTAGTCCATCACTAGTTGAGGTGCTTCATGCTTGAGTATGACTGAGACATACGTCCGTTTCAATGTGATTGGTGATAGCTTTAATGCTCATTACCAGTACCGAAACGAATTTATCTGTTTGGTTTCAGTTTGTTTGCTCTGCTTTTGTTGACTGCGTTTCTACTCCCGTCCAACAAACAAACAGAGCAGATAGGCTATGTAAGCTTCCTCTGAATTATAAGACTGGTACGAGTTTAACGATCTGGCGTGGGTGACAGAACGTACTGTATCCACTGGTAACAGTGACCTTTGAAAAGGTTTGTACCACATGCCGAATATCATGTCTCAGAAGGGGAAGATATACGAAAACGCCCAGTTAGTCAATGACTAGGTATTGTACTGTTTCGAACCGGCCTCACCGTCATAGTGCACCAAAAGTGAGTGACAACGCTAATAATCGAAGTTACAGATCGATAGTTATTACCAGTGTCACGTTATGCCATTCGACAAGCGAAACTAAAACAGCGAACGAATAAAGCACAGATTGACAGTAAATGGGGATAGGAAGAGCATTTACGACGGGGATCATAAGAATAAAAAGGCAGCAGCATAACGTCCAGGACTGACAAGCTGTTAGAGCAAAGCCCATGATTGCATGACAAACGGGTTATTCGTCTGCGGCAAATGAGACCAGGTCACTGAGAAAAGTGTCCGCTAGAAGAAAAACTAGTCAACTGAGCTTTGCCCAGTCGGGTTAGCTTCGACGACCAAACCAACTAATAGGTATGGCTCACATAGGGCCCGTCTCCAACAGTCGGTGCTCTTGCTTTGTCAGCATGACGGCCAGCAGCCTGTGCCGAAATTCGTCACCAAGAGTTTCACAATTGTAGCCAAATTAAACAGAGATTTCGAAATCAAAGATGTACAAAATTGTTGTTTATAGGTGCACTTAACTACCTAAATAACGTGAAATGGAGTATGTGCGTATACGTAGAACCGAGGAAAGAAGACAAGATCAACAGTTGGTAGAAAAGACAGCCGATCGAAACTGATCAGTTCAAGAGCCCAATTTGAAATGAAGCCATACGACATTTATACATCGTTAGAAGGACCAGTACAGTGATCTGCATCCTATCCTGTAAGTGAAGATGGTATTCGTCATATCAACCTGTTTGACCTGGAAAATTTAGGTAAGAACAACTTCAAAGTTGATTAGGTCATCGTATCCCTTCGAAAAGCTGACCCTACTGAAAATGTAATCGTTGTGTTCCTAGAACAGACTGTGGTTCGGCCGTGACTTCGTTCGTTCCTAGCATCACATCAACAGTGAATTACCAGGCAGCCTCGGTTACGCTGAGTCCGCATCGCATGACATAAAATCATGGTCATTTTAAGACAAACCTCCAATTTCTAACATTTGTATTCATTTTAGCGACATCTTTAGAATCGTTCAGGCTATATTTCTACAACTGTCGCAGTTGATCCAACTTGTCCGCGAGGTCATGTTGAACGGACCCTAAATTACCGAAGACTGATGTTGGGATGTCTCTAGTAGAGGAGATAAATAGGCTTTGCCGTCACCAGACGTAGTGAGAAGAAACCATACGACCATCCTAATCGTATCAAGATGATCGCCAGAATCATAAATACATGCTTCGTATTCACAGTACGCAATCAGTTCCAGAGAAACGTGGTGATTTATTCTTGTCAGAGCTTGTGGACATTAATGTCAATGGTTACAAGATTGAATCTGGAAAAGAAGAAGAGGGGAACAGAAAGAGAACTGTCAAAATCATCTTGAGTGATAATTTCAGATTTGTAAGCACCGTCTGGGGTTCCTCTATTCATGCATGTACACTCTCCTATTAAAAACGCGTACACCATACTGGCATACGACAACATTTTTTTAGTGTACGCACACTATTTTGAACAACAGTATCTGGAATTCACTAAAGTATGAATAGTGATGGAGCTAATCAATGGCAAATGCATGAAGACCGTGAGATAAAAAATACTTTACTTAAAGCATATGATGACCGTTAAAAAAACTTGGGTAAATATACCAAGATTGCAGAAAAACAACAGACTCTCGACTGCATTAGAAATAAATGGAGATGAAGAA
>JTDE01000787.1:159634-171763 GCA_014338405.1 Paragonimus skrjabini miyazakii
ATAGTCCAATCTGCGCGTGATTGAATTGCACAACAAAAACCAAATCAAACACAATAGAATATCTGAAAATAGAGAGCAAGGTTGACTGTTTATTCACACACCGGGTGGGAAGCGCAGCAAACACACGTTTGGTTTTAAAATAGCTCCATAATTCAGGGTGGGGAGTTGTACATAGTCACCACAAGGGGCAGTGGACAATTGTTTGCAAGCAAAAAAAATTTGTAGTAGTAGTCCAAAGGAAGAAATAGGTGCAGAAAGTGGACCATTGCTGAGAACGAGAGATCAAGATAGAGCACATGAAATTGACGAGTAATATAGACAGGCAGAAAGAGGGTGTGAGGATTTTTCGGAAACCACTACTAACGAATGGTAAGGCGAATAAACAATGCAAAATAACCATATGAACACTCTTACGAAAAAGCGAGGTTTTCTCGAGTTTAAAGATAAAAATGCGCTTGTGCTTTTACAAAGTGAATTAATGTGTTTGTGAGCCGTTTCGAAAGAACACCTGCTGGAAGCGCGAGACATTATTACGACTAGGCACGAGTGCAGGTGTGTGGACATGTGATATGTTCGGAAAAACAATGCAGTGTGGCGCTTGTGTGGCTCTTTAATCTCATTCAGACAAGGCTCCTGTACAACAGACAAATAAATGCGATGCGCGTGAATGGGGAACAGGTTCGTGGTTGATAAGCAGCTGAGCTGAATGGATTTTATCCTCTGTGGCTAACTTGTGGTTGAGATCCACAGACGCATCCACAACCGGTTCCGGTGTGTTATCATCACCCGATATGGGGTTAGTTGAGGTCGGAGGATAATCCCACTTCGGCAATGATTCAAGTGGATCGACCGCTGGACTGTGCAACACAACATGTGAACCAACGGCGGAATCCGCTGTAGGAGTGAGAGAACGGGAAGTGGTGGAAATGGACGGTTGAGTAAGACCATGGGGGGTCTGAAATCCGGGAGTAACTGACTGGGAAGATGGGTTGGGTTTGCGAAAGAAGAACCTTCTGAAAATACTGCTACGAGGAGGTGGAGCCGCAGGTGGAGGTCTGTTTCGATCTAAATTTTCGACTAGGCGCCCATCAGATTCGAAGAATTCATTCAAATCATCGAAGCATTCGGTTTCAATCATCTACAATTTTCCAATAAAAGATTTTAACCCATTAAAACTGGACTTAATCTAAAACGTATCACACAAACGGGAATAAGTATTGGCGGCCCATTGCACGTGAATAAAATAATGTCACCGGCGAGGACGGTCAAAGCAACAACGCGTAATTCATTCAATTTAAGATCGTTGACAAACAAACAAGCAAACGTTCAAACTTAAAGTACATCGAACTACAGAACCTGAATAAAAATACCGTTCTCAGCAGCTTTTCTCCACATAAATTCCTACATAGGTTGAATATTACGAGGTTGTTCAAACTTAAAAGAGTCTGTCCAGGAGAGTTTCGGCGTTTACGCCACAGAAAGCTTACTGTCATCTGACAAGTGTGGGCTGGATACCGGCAAGTTGCTTAAATTAGGACAGCAGTGGTCATCGTGGCAACCGGTCTCGGCCTCGTGACTGCATAACTGGCAACCTGGAATCGTCACTATTGGGTTACTGTAAACCGATAGTCGTGTGGTTACTAGCGAGGATCACTACAAACTAGCTGGTACTAGTTGGTATAAACAACAATTCAATGAATGAGAGCCAGGATTTGGTTATACAACTCGACGACAGTGAACGCAAATATGAAACTGCGGACTTCAAATTTGTTTAGATCCATAATATGACGTGATAAGATTTACGTTCCTAATGTTATCCATGAGGTATTAAAAAATGCGAAGTAGGGATATGCTTATACATACAACAACGTTTTGTAGGAATCATCTCACGAACGAAACTTACCTCGTTTTGCCACGGTATACTCTCAGCGCCTGAGCAGAAGCGTGTGTAGAACGCTACATCCTGCACATCAATGGTGACACCTTTGACAGTAGAGAATTGTTCGATATCTAACACATCTTTGGCGTAGACTGCGTGGGGCTATACAAATGAGGAAAGAGAATTAGATGTCAAACAGGCTTCTTGAATTTGTGCTAGACAAACAAGTGGTTGCTAGCAGA
Source organism: Paragonimus skrjabini miyazakii (assembly GCA_014338405.1). NCBI lineage: Eukaryota > Metazoa > Platyhelminthes > Trematoda > Plagiorchiida > Troglotrematidae > Paragonimus > Paragonimus skrjabini miyazakii. The sequence goes on from JTDE01000787.1 coordinate 161,756, forward strand.
AATACCAAAGATAACTGAAGATCATGCACTATACATATGAGGAAGTGAAGTTTCGGCTTTTAATAAGTTTATATGTTTGTGGAGTCAGCAATATTAATTTCAAACTATCCGAACTAAGCAACCAAACTAACCAGTGAGGGAAATTTTCCGGCGATGTAGTCAATAGCGTCAATTTAAAAAGACGAGGTTCCTAATTAAGTCACTAATAACAACATCAAATTTGTGTACAAGCCGAGCTGGCTAAGAACTAGACTAGGTGCCTTACAATCAGGATCTATATGAAAACAGACTCAGAAAGACGTGAATTAAGAGGAGTAGCGAAGTCAGGTGAAGTTTCTGATGTGAATTTTTCACAAACGCTGAGGTAATGAGAATAATAAAATAAATAAACTTGTCACGGAATGCTTTAGATGCCATAAAAATCCAACAAAATCCCTCAACAAACTAAGGAAAACAACAGATGGACAATACAGCTGGCGAAGGAGTAAATATGCATCGATAAGCCGACCAATAACCTAATGGAAATGAGAGGGAGAAAAAGGGGCTAAAGACAGCCAGCTTTCTGACGTCCGTAACACCTCATTGACATGAGGAGAGTCGTCAGAGTTGGATAAAATTAGACGCCTTAAAACACCCTAGAAAGTAAACAACAAAAATGACTGCAAGCTGAATGAGAAGCCAACAATCGTCAATCTAAATGATGTGCAAGTTTTAACGTCGTACGCATTGCTCATGACCAAACCAAAAAGTTTCCTATAAGGCAAAGAAATTGGCAAAATGAACAGTCATAAAGTAAATCATACAGAAGGAAGAAAAAACATGTGACTGTTATAAAAATCCTGTCTGGAAGAAAGTGGCAGATTATGTAAGTCACTGTATGGACAAGATAGTAAACAAACATAATTAGGCAAACGACCCGATTGCGAATGGGAATGAAACGGGATTCATAATACAAATGAACAGCATGAACTCCTATCTCGCTTCTCCCATGGTCGGTGATATCCGTTTCAGGGTTAGCCTGTCAGAGTGACCGGAGCCAAAGGATGCTAGCACATTAAGGCCATTACAAGTGGCTTACGTCGCACCAATCCTAAATCAACTCACATTCCGTATCTAGTGTACATGAGAAGAAACAAGACCGGGATGCGTGTGAATGGAAGCCTTTGTGGTCTAGTCGGCCAATGCCGGTTTGCCAGATTGTAAGGTGGTATGGAAGTAGAATTTTAACCCCTTGAGGACAAAAGATAGAATTCAACTGTAAGGTTTTAGCAAGCAAGAACGATACTGAAAGCGTAAGACAAAAAAGGGTTCAATATAGGCGTATATATTAACATTTTTTCACATAGTGCTGCAGTTACAGATATGGTTCCGCTGTACATACAAAGTCTTACCGAATAAGCACCCCTACACAGCCAGTAGAACTTCACATAACTCTGTGATGGTGACTGATTTCCGTCTACCAGCTACCCTTTGACCTAAATGATATTGCTGAACCTGGTAAGACAGAAGTCCTAGTCAGCACAGACCTCCAGATCAACATAGCACACAAGCCTGGTCAGCACACCAAGGTATCAAAAAGTTAGGATGAAAGAATATCACACATAAAAACAGTTAACTTTGCATAAGTGAAATGCTTTACACACTAATGACGCCTCCAGTCAATGCATAGGAAATTGAGAAGGGCATACCAGGAAAAAAAAATTGATTTACAGCTTACAACGTACTAGAGACAGTCTTCGTTAATATTTGCCGTCTACTATCCAACGGACTTGAGCAGCGGGCTAAGCAAAAAATGTATGGTTTGATAAACAATGAGGGTAAAACACTCTTAGTGCAAATGCTATCCACCTTAATCAACGAACTGCTGAATTGAGTAACTAGACTAGTTTGACCCTCTTGCTCTGAAACCTATCTCTTAGCCCTATCGTTGATTTTCCGCCGATGCAATCCAGTTTGTGTAGATGAACATAAATGTCAAGTACATCAGAACACAAAAGGTTTAGTATCCTGATATTAAACGGAATCGTTTGACATTCATTCGGGGATGCCACATCGAGTAGTCTCCAATGAATGCTACATTCAACTTGAAATGGGACAACTTATGAAGCCGGAGATGCTCCAGATGAGAGGAAGTAGCTCAATTCCTAGATTCTTCGAGGACGCCAGTCCACGAACAGTGCAATTCAAATTGCTGTTAGTCTTAACATCGACAGGGCTGCAGTCCAAAATGTAAAAAAAACACGACTGAAAGTATGGGAGTGTTAACATTCTTACGGACGGATACGCATCGACGGTTGCGACAAGCTGTCAAGTCCGAGGACACATCCAACTGGTGATATCCGACCTAACAAACAGCATTTCAAAAGCATACTTAACGAAGCAGTCACAGTTTCAGTGACCGCCGATCTTAGCACCGTCAGTCAGTCGTTTTAACTAACTGGCTGCATGAAACAACACGGCAGAGTGAAGGCCGCCCGGTCAGTGCAGACGGAGCATTTTTACTACCTCGGCTATCGACTTTTGAAATAAAATTGTCAAACACAGGCGGATAATCCGTGGCGTTGCACACATGACCGGTCAATACAAGATCTGAAAACTGCGCAAAAGTAGCGACATCAAACTCAGATAGTCCTTTCAAAGAAAAAAGAACAGAGTTGAAAAAAGTCTCCAAGACAGGAGTAACAAACGTTCGTTCACTCCGAATTGGTTTCACGCGCACACAAATCCAGTGAATAGAAAAACCGATTAGATTTAGCCATCAAACTTCCATATTTTAGAGTTCACAGAAAATCAACGGAAAAATAACCGTAGTTTAAGCATCCTTCAACGATTCCGCTGTACTCCTGTGAGTTGAACTACGTTACATACCATATATGAAAAACAAAAACAACGTATAATTAGATTACAAGCAGCACACGTGCAAAACTAGCACGTTTCACAATGCAGAGTGCATGGATAGCTGAAATGGTATTGAGCGATTAAATAATTCCATTCAATTCTCTCACTTGAACATCAGTTTTACCGGGTAAACAACATCACCACCAAACCAAACAAAGCAGAATAGAGGAAAGGAGTAAACTAGAAATATAGCAATGTGACACAAAGTAAAAAATTAGTGAACATTTCTGCATCCTGGTCATTCCGATTCCGCAAATGTTTACACATAAGTGAACTAAAAGCTAAGGTTGGTTGCGTGTTCCAAGTCTGCAGTTGAAACAAAAGCAAGTCAAATCACAAAGTTCGTGGGATATGTTCAAAAGTGAACGTGTGTGAATCGAGGTGTTAACGAGTTCAAATCATTTAGGCCCAGAACAGACGATTTCATGCGCAGAAGCCATATAATACGTACGCACAACTTACATCTGGCATGAACGGGGGCTCTTCGAGACCGGCTTCCAAGCGAGCCCAATTGACATGTGCGAACCAGCTGTGTGCTTTAACTGCCGCGGACCCTTCAGAATCGGAACCCAGTCGATGGGTCGGATCTTTCTTTAGCAGCTGAATAACAAAAGGAACACAAGGTGGAACCACATGTCATCACATACATCAGAGGATGAAAATCAGTCCCGAGAATGGCGCCATGATACGTCAACGACACAAAGGCGCGTGTCACAATGTGGACAAAAGAGATTCGAAATGAACAAGGTACTGATCCAAGTACAATGGTGACTGCGGACATGATAACCGATAGGTTACATCCACATGGTCTCTGTTGGAGATCAGATAATTCGGACGAGTACACTATAACGAACAATGAGGAGCTCACTGACCCACGAAAGAGAGACGCGGGAGCTTGAAACGCATTTTAATGGACCTGAAGAATTTCATTCGGACAAGGCGGAGAAGAAATTCACACGCAAAGAGAATAGAGGAAGTACAGGACAACTTACTTCGTGTCTGTTAGATGTGAGCAAATGTTACAGAGGGAATTGCGCGATGACGAATGAAAGCAGGGATTGAAAATAATTATGACGAGTCTCATACATTGCGATGGTCGTAAACACAGAACACTAAAGAAACGAACTGCGTGGCGCGATAGCATCTCGATGGAACATGCGCATATACCATAGACAACCTACGGGAGAAACGTACAAGCCTTGTGTTAAGTATGTCGGTTGCCACAGTTATTCATTACAATTGAGTTAAAGCAGATTGGATGGCTGCTTGTCCAACTTGTCAGATTCATCGACCATCTGCACAGTCGATTCCTGTTAGAAAGCGTGGTCTGTCGAAGAAAGTGCCCGTGTTCAATTAAGTAAGCTAGCAGACTTATCGTCGTTTGAAAATATTAATCTACAATAACGTCGAGTGATTTCAATTAAACGGATCGTAAAGTAGTTAATAAGGTGGTCGACTATTTAGCGTGTTTTCCTGCCGAAGTAATTTATAAATATGGGCAACTAAACCGGCCCATTGACGACACACCCAACTGAACTTAGCCGGAACGATTGGTTCCCGTCAACAGTTTACATGACATCGATCGATTTGTTAAATGACATAGGCTATGTGATTTAAAAGGTCATGTATTGCTCCCAGAAGTATAAGAAGTTAGTCAAAACAACGGGCAAACGGGGACGTTCTTGCCTGCCAAAGAACATACTGCGCGGGAATAATCAGAATAAAAGCCAACAGGGTTGAAATGAACAACTCTAGTACCAAACCGAAGGCCTGCTTCTGAACTGTCCAGTGAGGATTTTGTCAAAATGTACGAGCACAGGGAGACTACATCATCGCCGGTGATGACTTGCTTCGCTTCCCCATGGACCGACTATAGGGATTATCGCCCCAGCTCTACTCCTCGAAATCCGGGAACTAAATCAGCCGAGGCAACTGATCTGACTATCCAGCATACATCATCCGTTGATATCATTAACTCGGAATAATGTAAAGATTTCACCGTTTCATTTTAAAACACAAATCAACCGAGGAATGCAGCTATCACTTGACCTGCATCCTGCTAAATTACGTGTAATCAATGTATAACGAAGCGTGTTGCCGTGTATTGAAGATATTTCCGTTTTCTATTAGGCAAAACGTACCCATGTCTCAGTGAGTTTTTGACTCACGGTTGTTCGTTTTCTTTTTTTAGAAGGCTGTTGTGGGGGCCCTTAATTAGGAAGGAGGTCGTCTCCTGGTGCATCCATGCTGCACAGAACTGATCTACGAGTGCAGCGGGCAATTCATTTTTTCCACGCAATCATTTTCGTTTATTCCTTTTCACATAGGCACAAAGTGAACTGACTGCAATTTGGTTAACCGATGTGGTTCGGAAGACGTCTCTCAAACAGTCGGTAACATTCGGACGAGGAGAATGGGATGGTGGAGGGAATTTCCCAGAACTAATCTGTTATTCCGTCAGAAGCAGTGCAGTGAGCTGAGAAAATACACCTCATTGAATAACAACAATATTAACGGTGTATAAAATGAGGCTCTAACCGCACGAAGTGCAGAGAAAAGATAAAGTAGTACAAACCATCAAAATGATTTTTTTTTAGTAATAGTATGTGATTCCTATTAGTGTCCAATGTACCGTCGATAGATAACATACCCAATAAGAAGCCCACTTATCCAAGTCGGACTGTTGTGCATGTCTGATCGCATTTTAATGTCTGTGACGTAGGACAATAATATTAGCGCTTGGTTGTGTTGATTGATATATAATTTATACTCTACCCGACCCAGTCCAGTAGAGGTGTCAGATGAGCTGAAACAAAAATGTCATACAAACAATGGAGTGTAATACAGTTAAATATCACCCTGGAAATGAATGTGTAACACTTTAAAGCACCTCACATTTCCTGAACCTCTGGATAAGACGACCCGTAAGCGTCAGAGTCTGTTATTCTTTAGTTCCTGATGAATCAACATTAGATTCGGAGAGCTAAATATTTGTCTTTTGGCACAGAGCAACAGACGTTAGCGAAACGAGTAGTGCCGAAGACCATATTTATCAAAATGTGGACCGTGAAATCAGACACAACCAATCACGCAGTAATGAAACAACAATTAGGATAAGACTAGTTAAATAAACAAGGTACAAAGTCCACGAAAACAAACCCAGACGAAGTTAATTGTAAATACTGGACCAGCTTGTAAACATCTGATGAACAGCAGTAAAACGAACATGAACGCTACGTATGTGACGAATACAAAAAACCTGTACTTATCTCCTTGTTGTCTTGACGACTAGGTGAAAACAATCACAGCCCACTCACTCACTATCCACGGCAATAATAAATCACTAGCTGAGACTGGTGGTTAACTGTTCTTACCTTCAGCAGGAAGCAGCAAATTATAGTACCACAAGTGTTCTAGTTGGATCAAGTGAACTAAGACTGGCAGGCACCTAATTGCTAGAACATTTACATCACAACTGAATGTTTAGTTCAATTCTCGCCCAGAGCAGCAAGCCATGTTGTCAAACGTTGTTTAATACACAAAATCACCAAGTAACGTTCAGTTAGACAAGTGAGCAAACGGCTCCTTATTCGTCGTTATTCTTTAGGAGAAAGATGACCTCGGAACCAGCCAGCACAAATCAGCCGTCTTCTTGGGATGGTGCATTCAAGAGACGCAGTCATTCATACTGAGGCTGTACGTCCTTTCACAGATAGCATTCACACAGTTTGTTCTCAACTGATTATGTCTGTCCATCAGACAACCTCCTCCTCTATGTTCATTCATCAACTGATCTACAAAACAGACAATGATAATACAACCGTATCAGGGCAGTTTATTGCGGTACATCCTCCAGATCGGATTAGGTCATTCTGCCGCCTTGTCCAAAAATGATTAAGGGAGGTAACAACACAACAGATACACAGCATCGTGACTGTTCTCTATATTACTACACTGCTAAACCCAGAACAGGACTTTACAAACTAAATACCAACTAGTACTACATACATAATAATAAGCAAAGTTCATAAGATAGACTTCTGGTTCAATCTGTTCAAAGTAACCGTCACTCGATGGGTTAAATTAAGAAAGAAGGTCGGTAAGTGTTGGCTTGTGTACGTAAAACAATGAATCATATAATCGTGAAGTTCCGTTCACACCTACAGTTCTGAAACACTATATTCACACCATATATTGGGTAAATGAAAGAGACGAATGTACGATCGAACAATCAGTAGAATAAAAAGCTCAGAACAAACAGAGAAAGGCCATCAGATAAATGCCTGTCACATCTTGTACACATCCGTGAGCAAAGGGTATTAAGCCTGACTAAATAGTACTCTGGTTCCATCATCCGATCACCACAACAGTGGTAAAGAAAATACCGTCAAGGAAAAAGTAAGATTATATGGAAAAGCCAGTCGATCCAGATGCGCCAGTGACCAATGCATGCTGCCATATAGAGCAGCGCATGTAACCGATGAACTGTGGCATCACGAAAACATTAATCTATGCACACCTTACTTGTAGGAACTATTAGGACCTTCCAAATTTGTGACCAGATCACCACCTATTGCATAACCCCTTTTGTTACGTGGCAATCAATCGACTGAAAACCGAGAAGAGAGAAGATGCGGCAATACCGTTTATTGGAAGGATGAGTCGAGTCAGAACTAAGCCACAGATGCTCTAAATTTATAGGGCGAAATGATTACCAGACAAGAAGCAAAACAAACCAAACGAGACCATCATATACGGCGGTCAGATCGTTAGAACGAATTACGTTATAGGGGGCATCAGGAAGTAAACGCAAGAAAACCGGTCAAATAACGTATTGGCGTTCGATCGCACGGCTGCAGTGTGGTTAACTGAGTGAGTAAATACAAATCAGTTCACCTGAAGCCGAATCGACCAGTCGATATCACGTGATTCGCCATCGCTGCTTTGTTAGGAGATGCATTTCTTAACATCACCTAATTACCTGATGGTGATAACGGACTGTTGGTGGTGTCGAGGAGCAGTGTCTAAAGTAAAGAACATTTAGTTGGTAGGTGAAGTATGTAAACTGAACACTACAGACTGCCCCTTCCAAGTATTCGACCAAGTGATTGCGTACCGGACATTTTCCAAAACACCTACTGGCGATGGACGACCGCATTTCTCATGCGATCATCTCATGTGATGTGGGACAACTGAAAAGCATAAAGACAGTCAAATGCAACAATGTTTTTTACACAGACGCTATAGACAAGTCAGGTTTCCAAACCAAAATCAAAATTATCACTTGACATCCAGTCAAAAATAAAACAGATCGCAAGTGTTATAAAAAACAAAATGAGAAAGACTGAAGGAGAAAAGCGAAAACATGAACAGGTACAGAAAAAACTGCTTCCGAAACAGAGAGCCAATGACTGCAGCACTTGATCATATCTGAAAACACCGTCAACCAACAATAATCACTGTTCTTTGGACCTCGACAAGGAAGCCGGAAACGCCCCACTGAAGTAAAGTTTGACGTCAACAATTCTCTTTTGTGAACCGAAGTCACATGTTGGGCACCATATTATCGCCTTCAAACTGATTTCGTACGCACAAACAGAGCACGAAGCGGAAATGAATGGATGTGCAGACAGAAGACGTTTCCGAGCCAACGTAATCCTTCTGAGACACCAGTAGTTCAAAAGGGAGGCTTTTTGAGCCTCCTCCATACGCGCTGAGCCAGCGTCGTTGTCAACTACGAAGACTGATTATGGGGTGGCACTGTGATCCTCGTGCCAATGTCACAGACACTGTTAGCTGGTGAACGAATTTCGGATTTTAGATACAAGACTCGAAATCTACGGAAGTTAATTGTGAGAACAGGCGTAGTGTCCTGCAAGTTTTTTAACGATATGAAGTACTTTACAACAGTCACATTGCTTAACGGAAAACTTCAATCCGGGTTGACAGTGAAATATCGTAAACTAGGATTATGTCGGCTGAATATTGAAATCCCAATGACTGAGAGTACTTTAACATGCTTGTTTTTAAAGTGCATTAGGTCACTCTCTAGATTATCGCCGGGTACTATACTGCATGAGAGAGAGAAGCTGAGCAACACCCAAAATAGAATGTCACGAGACTCAAGCTATTTACCAATGGATTGGTATGTGGACAGTATCGTAATCCTAGAAAACATTCTTCCATAGTAAACAATGCTGAAAACAAATCCACAAGGTGAACCAGGAGCCCCTCGGATGTCTAATAAAACAACCATTGTCAGTGTCCCATATGAGTGTCTAATAGGACAGTGAGGATGGGGGGCACAGGGCTAAATATGATAATTGCTGAACGGCTGGTCAGTAATATCATGACATATCACTGCGTGGAAAAAATAAAGGAACAGCGATCGAATGTATAAGATTACATCAACAGGAACCAACGCGAAGATCAAGATACTATTAAGTAATATCACTCAACTTGTGCACTTTTAGAATGGAAACAACATCTAGAACAGTGAGCTGAACGGTTGCACGGTACCGTTTTCCATCGACTGAAACTGACACTTCGTATTCATATCAGAGAGAATTTAACACTAATGAACAATACAATATAATTTTCTATGACCCTTCAGAAACATTCAGCAAGGTTTCACCACAACATTCTAACGTTAATCCAGACAAGCAACAAACAACATGGAACAGTGACTCCATTGAACTGTTTAGACAAAATTCATGGTATTATGTGGTTTTGTGATAGTTTTTGAGAGTACGTATGGTAATATAGGGTAAATCAGTTCATACAACGCATGCATATCAACGCCAGAAAAATGAAACGTTCCAACGACAACCTCAAATACATGATGTCATAGGTTGGAAACGCCTTTGCCCACACGGTTGGCGGCATCCGAAACGGATTAGCCTGTCACAGTGACCGAAGCCAAAGGACGCCTGCACTATAAACCATCACCGCAAGCGGCTTGCGCTGCACCACTTGCAGTTCCACTCACACACCACGTATCCGGTGTAAACCCGAAGGAATAAGACCAGTAGGTGTGTGAGTGAGGCCTTTGTGTCCAGCTGGCCAATGCTGTTTCATCATCAACACAACAGCCATGAGCCTGACCAAAAG
>JTDE01000787.1:187555-204328 GCA_014338405.1 Paragonimus skrjabini miyazakii
TTATGCTTTACAGATGGTAAAGCCAATTTCTCAACAGCCATTCGTTGCTGTCGGTGAGTTCGTTGACCCGCAAAACTCGGAGGGTACTGCACATTTTCAGTCTGAAGAAGTAGCACCCGAAGTGAACAAGTTCGGAATTATCACATTTTCCTGTCGACTGGTTAGTTTAAAGTACTTGCAGCCTTGCAGCCTCTTTTGCCAAAAATGATCAAAAGTGGATTAAAATAACATTACTTCGTTGTGGTCTGCTAAAGTTGTATTTTAGGTGTAAACGAATGAAAGTCAGAACTGCCTGTATTTTTCACACACTTACGTAGTTTAAGATTTATAATGTGCACAACCAGATGCAATGAATTGAGGTTGCTTGATAAATTTACCTTTTGAACAGTACTGTTTGTCCTAATTAACAGTTGTCAACAACAAAAAATAACACCTGGTTCCTGGTTCACACTTCTTCTGACAACTGACGACACAATCTCAATGCAAAAGAAATACTTCTAACTATCTGACTGAATAAGTAATTATCACATCAATGCACTGGAAGATGACGCCACACTGAGTACTATACAGTCGTGCCACCATAGGAATTCAAGAACCCCCTAGCTGAACCACAATTGCGAAAGATTTATTTGACAAATAACCGTGGTACGATGCTCTTATGTTTAAAACTTGTTACAACAGTGAAACAGCAAATTCTCCAAATTAGGGTAATTGGGGCAAACTATCACATTTTTCTTTCCACTTTACGGAGACTTAATACTCGGTACCCGGGGTTAACCAGTGGCCTAGCTCAACGCCACCGGGCGCGTTCCCAGATTGCGGTTCTTTCACCGAAGAAGCCGCGGACAATAAGCGGCAATGCTAGCAAAGCGTAGTAGATTCACGTTTGGCGGCCCGTAAAGTGCCGCAGAAGTTCTTTGACGGTAACACAGCATGGCGTGTGTTACCTAGCCACAAGAGTTTCAGATGACTCAACGGGAGCATATGGGTTACCGGACAACATGCCGTCCGCCCGGCGTGCTGTCCGTGTAGTGTACAGACATGTCAGGTCTACGTCAACCATGGACAAATCCGCAGGAAGGTGTACGAACCATTAGAAGGATGCATGAATTAAGTTGATCATCGACCTCCAGCAACAGAAAGGAAGTGTCGCAACAGCCCTGTTAATCTTGGACTCCCCGGCTGGACAGACCTACTATTACGACGTTCTAGACGTCAGTGCGCCATTTGAATCGTATATATATATATATATATATATATAATGACCGACATTGGTCGACTGATTAAAATCTCATATGCGACCCGAAATGCTTTCCATACGTTTACTTGGTGGTTGATCATCATCACCACCGTCACCATCATAGACATGGTTCATACTGAAGCCCAAATGCCACACAACCACGAAGGAAGAAAGCAAACCCTTTACAGAAAGGGAGAAGAAGAAAAGAAAGGACGGGAAGGGACCTTACTCCTAAAATATAGCTAGGTCTATATTCAAACATACGACATCAAGGTAAGTACACCTTACAAACAAACAACCGAGTTGTAAGAGAAAGTAAAGCGTCGTCGGCAAAACAGCTTCCTTGCAGCTTTCACTGCCCCGCGTCATCAAATTGGTAGATGATCACGATGAAATGTGACACGACTGCAATAGTGATTGACTTCTAAATAACTCATCGTTTGTACAAACCCTGGTGTGCGAGAATCAGTGCGACATGATCACTGTAGCGCCAGTGAGACGTCAGATAGTGGCCTTAACACGAGACTTGCTAGGCACGGTTTAGCAGTGTTCCTGACTCGCTGTTCCCAAGTGACTCTTAAACACATCAGGTTAAATCGTTAGCCTGGCTAGCCAATCACCACAGTGAGAGGAAGGCACATATGCAAGAATGCCTGTGAAATGGAGATTTTCTACTGTAGTTTGCGATGACACACCTCGCATTTCGTATGGTTGCGTTCACTAAAGCGGCCGACCCTAGTGAAAAGCGGACGCAGTGGCTGTTTAGACTGCGCATTATTCTGTAACATAGTGAACAAACGACTGCCGAAATTCAACAAGATACGAATTCTGGAGTGCTCACTTCGATGGAAAGCCCGGTACAGCTCGGTAGTCAGGTTGCTTGAGATACCACGAAGCTGCTCAGTGGGTGCGCCATATGACGGATCAGACTAAACGGCGAGTATGAAGCTGTAATGTAAATTCACGTCTTTCATGCTTTCCGTTGTATTCGACATGCGAGGTGAGATGTACAACAAAGTTTTCGGTAATGACTCTTCTACTAACTTTCCCAGAAAAGGCCCCTTCATATCGGCCATGATGAACCACAACGCTATGTGAATTATGTACATTCCGTCGCTGTAAGTGATAATGAACTGTCTGAGAAGGAAGAGTTAGAAACGCCCAGGGATAGAAGGTCATGTCTCATGCGTTCACAAATTACGATGGTTCGACTGTATAGAGACACTATCAGTACGATCTCTGAAAGAGTGCAATACAGTTCTTCCTGTGATTCGGCGACACACAGAGTGAAGGGGATATTGGTGAATGGAACTGAACATCCATAGAGCACACATGTTCAGTCCCCATACTGATTCGGTCCAACTCATCCGCAAGCTTCAGTGAGTCTTTGATACTACATCTGCCAAACTTTTGAATGGCAGGCTGTGAAATCTCGCTCAGTCATCTGCTAGTTTGTGTTGGGATGAATTGGATATGGTTCGTATCGGTCTAAGTGGCATATCTTGCTCGTGGGTCTTAGGAAGACCACAAAATTCAGGCACTGAGCAGCCGCCAGCTTTCAAGTGTCTGTATACATTCGCACCTAACCAGCCATGTTTAAGAATCACCTCCAACAGATGACATTCTTTCTTCTATTAGACAAATGTTTTCTTCCTTGCCTAAGAGTTTTAAACTTTTGTCTGTCATTCAGGATTGACAGCATTTTACCCACGTACCTCATCATATCCATGATTATTGCTCCGGAACTTTTGTCTAGTTTTAAGATTACAACAATTTTTGATTTGAGTTTCTGGAGAGCCCGAATGTGCTGGGCTGCTATCGCACATTTGTCGTTCTCACGAGTAAGCAAAACTCACAGTTACAGTTTGAGAGCCCAGCTGATCAACTCTCGGAATTGACGCCGACAAACTTTGACAATTTCACTGATGTACCTTATAAGTTTTGCTTATTCCTGTGAACGACGAATCTTCAACAACAACAACAACAACAACAACTGAGTACATTCGGATAGCAAGGAAACTAGAATATATTGACCTAGCCTTCAAAGGGGATATCGTGTCGTTGCGGAGAAACCAACGAACCGTTTCTTCGTTGAAACGGGCTTACGGTGCCGCCGAATTGCGAGTCTTTAATCAGATACACAGGTTACCTGTGCCTATAATCAGAGATAAACATATTGGTGCTAAACGACACCGCGTATGCCAACTGTCACGCGACTGCGGAGAAAGTTACACAGGCATAATCGGTAGACCACTGACCTCAAGAATGAGGGGACAGTACCAAAGTGGGTTCACAAACAGATCTCAAAACTGGATACTGTAGTCACAAAAGATCTTAAGCCTTCAGGTTCGTCGATCAAGTTGCCACAAAGTGGACTTGACCTCAACTTTCACCATCACAGTGCGCCATCATAACCTACAGTTCTTAACATTTGTTAAAGCCGTCACAATAAACCGGTTCACATTCATGTAGTGTATACAAAACGATTACTTATTAACCTTAAGTTGCCGCGGACCTAAGCTGGAGTAAGTTTCATTCAAGTCACACGATTCGATAGTTTGTTCGGTTCTTTATTCACAACGCCCTAAATAACGTAGAAGTTAAATGGAAACTTTCCATATTATTAGTTGTTTGGTATTGATGAGCCAACACGACATGTTAATATCTACCAGTGTTCCCCTTCCAACTCTTCTGTTCAAATTACTGAAGGGATGTGACCACTGTAAACAAGTTTACAACGTAAAGCGATGAGGAAACAACAGAATGATGGTTTGTGAAGAGAAATTAGGAATTTCGGGGATGCCGGATAGCTGTCGACTGCGAAACTGCTTTATCTGAGAGTATTTCCAACAAGCCGTGTGGATGGTCACGCACTCCACAACATGGCCAATGGCACCCTGCCTCTCGAAGTGAACAAAGCCTTCACAGCCCACGATAACGTCATCACTTGGCCACACTGAAATTTCTTCCAACTCCCAGTAGGCGCAGTGAACAAAACACGATACATAAAGGATCCGTCAACCTAGGGAGTATGTGGCTCAACCAGCAAAGACTGCGCTTTCATTAGCATGGAGAGTTCTCACCGACTAACAGCGGCGCGGCTTAGATAATCAACCCACTTGACGCAAGCTGGTTGTCAATCGAATACTTAGAGCCTATATATATTGCAAGCTTGAACGGTTCAGATATTCAACGAGTAAAGCAAATTGGAAAGCACGTTCCTATTGTGCGTCCTCCCCTTCACGCATCATGTACCTTTGAAACCCTTAGACACATTGTCAGCAATAATACAAATTGATGAAGGAACACTTCCCAGGCATGCCAAGCGAGTGGCAGTATCGAGCGGCCTGCCGACAATAATGAAATTGGGACTATGGTTAGTTCAACCTTGCAATAAAGCTTCGCACTTTGAGGTTGCAAAGTGTAATAGTGTATTCACTAGTGCGCGTTTATGATGGGCCGGTGAGTAGGTGTCCCCTCACATTATGTCTATAAACCCAAGTGACCGTAAAGAAAGTTGCATAGGCAGAACTGAGATGTGCTTGATCTCCAGAGCGAGGAAACAGTAATTTCGTTGAAACACGCGAACAACTAGTGTCCGTAGTCACAAGAAACGTTCTGACCACTGGTCATGTTGTTGACCCTGCTTGTGCATTCGGAATCCTATCAATTGTTTCCAAACCAACACTCGGACGGCTTACTGAGACGATCGTCAGCAATCAGCTGAAGCCTGCCTTGTGTGTTCACAAAGAACTGCTGGTGAATTTGACACCACTTTGGACTTGACGAGCTTTCCCAACCCACCGACTCTGGCTACCCATCCCACCCCCTAATTGTTCCATATAAAAAGTGATTCGTATTATTGTAAATCTAGTAGTGAGGAGTCAATACAAAACGCTTGCATCTACCACATTTCATGTCCAAAGTGATTCCTTCAAAACGATTGCTGTTAAACCGATCATCAATCCGCCAAGTCCATTCTGATCTAACTGTAAAATTATCGGAGGTAGCCGCAAACGTTCTGTGAACTACTTAGCCTGGTTCTAAAAATAGGTAAAGGCCATAGTCCATAGGCTCAATCCCTAAATTCGACTGGCATTTCTCACGTCAGTTACACACACGTACTGAATGTGAACAATGTAGACAAGAATGATAAAGACAGAACACAAGTGAATAATGAATCAACAGGAAGGACGTGTGTTGTACACAGCTAATAAACAATGTGAACACTGTTGAAAAAAGAAGCTAAATCACAAAAGTCAGTGAGTAACCATCACTACTGACAGATTACAACACGACATCGAACATGATCATTCTGTTTGCAACCTTCGACAAGTTGTGTATAATAAGTTGATGGCTAAGCAAGAAACTCGCTAAACTTCCAATTACGCTTGAGTGTCCATAGATTTCTCGTTCATTCATTCGACAACCGACTTCAGTAAGTAACGTCGAAAACTACGTCAGTTCGAATCACAGTAACTCTGGTACTGATCCGACGATTACGTTGGGTTTCACGAAGACAATAAGTTTAAAATGCGAAGCAGTAACGCACCAATAGCATCACTTCTGTCCAAATGTGTGCAGTCTAATAGTGCGGAATGAAGATGAGAAAAGTAGACATTACACCATTGAGATATTGATCTCAAAAAGTGGTTTGATGCCACTTGAGGTTTTCTTCAATTGAGATTGACTGAGTAAAACCCACGACGATGGCGCAAACAAAAAACAGGTTTAAAGGAATGCCATCTGTGGTAAACCAACAGGAACAGAGCCAACCAACAACTCAGCAACATGATGCCTAACAAAAGATTTGGGTTGGCAGCTGCCATAAACAGATTGTACAAAAAAAGACGCGCAAATAACCGAAGGACAAAGGACTGGTTCACGATTAGGCACTACAATTAGCGTAGAACGGTTACCAAATGAAAGAGTTTAAAAAAAATATAACCGCGTGTGACGGTCGGGACTCGAGAGCCGACTAAAGGAAACTGTCGTAATGGGAGATGGATGCACTTAAACGTTACATATAGACAAGCGCCCAATTTTCAACGGCTTTTGTTGTGACTTTCTCGATTACAGCCATTACTGTAGTCTGCGTCACATGCAATTTCACAGTTGTTGATCACACAAAAAATGTTTTACTAGTAGTCAAATAATAATGAGCTTACCCATGTAACCGGCTGTGCCCACTCGACCCTTAACGGAACCGTCCGGAGGAATCACTACGGCTAGTCCAAGGTCTGAGATTCGCACATGCCCTTTAAGGAAAAGGTAATCAAGAAACACGTGCATATAACAATGGCAGGGTGTTAACAAATGGATTGGCTGAAAACAATTGGATATATATATATATACTAGGTAACAAAACTCTAGCAATAAAGCTTGTATCAGTAGTATCATACTCCTGACGAAGTCTGGGGTCAAAAGCGAAAAATATTTTTAGTTTATCGGACTTCCGGTTTACAGTCAGTGCTACTGTAGTATGCCTACTATAAAACCAGAAGAATGTATCGCTATGAAGGAAAAGGTTATGCCTGAAATTGTTTCCTTACGTAACATTACAATTCGACAAAACCAAGCAAACCTTGCCAGAAACGTGAACTGAAAATCGGTCGACTTCTAGAGTAGAAAGGAACAATTCAGTAAACGTACAGAAAAACACCTGAGTTTACGCTAGCCTACTGCACGAAAAACCCATATTCACATTCACCACACCCAAACACATCACTAGACTCATGGTGTACGACAATTCTCATAGAGCACATATTCAGTACATAGTAAGTAAGTAGAACCTAGAGTAAAATATAAGGCCGAGACATAACGGGGAAGAAGTTGAGACGAAGAACGCAAGGTCTTATGGAGTTGAATTTGAGCCACCAATGACAACGTGTCTAATTATGAGTAAGGATCATCCTCTGAATTAGGGTAAGAGGTTGAAAACATTCTATGAAGTCAGGCCTTCACATAAGCTCATTCATTCATTGGGTCCACATTATACAGTGATCACCTGGTTACGGCTTCTAACTCATTCAGGTCGCGCGAAAAGCGCAATGCGGGGCAGACCACTAGCCGATATTCCCAAAAATAGCCCGAGCTACCAAAGTATACATCGCCTACTACATGTGTGACCTGTCTGTTTAGAAAACAGTCTAGAGAGCTGTATTACTGCTTGTGGCTTTTTTGTCATACACGTTCGACGTCACAAAAAAGTTCATGAGCAAACACAACAAATACGGTCTGAGATAGAAATAAAGAAAGCAGACCCTCATCGAATACCCTGATCGTCAATCAGTATGTTTTCTGGCTTCAAATCCCGATAGACAATACGCTTAGAATGTAAGTGTTCCAATCCCAGTGCAATTTCGGCTGCATAAAATCGACTTCGGCATTCGCCCAGACCCGTGGCATTCGTCATATTGTGAATGTGAAACTTCAAGTCACCGCCATTCATAATGGTGAGAACAAGACATAAAGACTCCTTGGTTTCAAAGGTGTAAGCCAGATTGACCTGAAGAAAGGGGAGGGCAAACAGCAAAAACCAGACATCTCATCAACACGTTTGTATGGGACCCAGTAGACAAGCAAAGTGAATTGACAATACAGTCTAGTAGACCACGTGAATGCAACATCATCATCGAACAATGGGAACAAAATGCTCATGGAATACAGTGGTAACGAGCGACATTCACGTCAGATCATAGTAGGGTTGGTTAAACTATACACTATAGAATAAAGAACAAATGGGGTGATAATAACAAACGTGGCATAAATATTGCTGTAATTTACGTTCTAAGGAGTTTCAGCTATGTGGAAAACTGCATTATGCGTAAGACGCGAACGCGGTGTTCAAGCCTGGACAATTGTGAAGGTCAAACGGTCGATTGATGTGATTGTGCAATTATAAAATTTTGGTAAAAACCCTAGAAATGTGAACAATCAGCCATATGTTGTAGGCTATATAGTGAGTGGTAGCTCAGTGGTAATGACGTTCAACTACCAACCGCACAACCTTGGGTTCCCCTCAACTGCTCCTGGTTACGGTTGAGCGGCTTAGTAGTACCCAGGCTGTAGTTGACCTTGCATATCAAATGGCAGCGGAAACCATGCAGTGCAAAAACCGAAAAAGTTGCCCAACGGTTGTAACGATTCAGTACACCAAATCAACCACAGGCATTTTTTGAGGGTTTGGATAGTTATAGGCGAAAAAAGGTGACCAAATCTAAAAATGGTAGTGATAAACTCGAACGCGAAAAAATCGTACTTCACTTGACACATACAGCTACACAAATACGCCTACTGAAAGTCACATCAAACAGTAACACCACACTACAAAAGCACTTACAGTAGCTGACCGTCACATTACGGAAAGAAATTTCTCAGTGCCTTTTGCGTAGGTCCAGAAGATCCCACTGATCAAAAGTAGGTTTTTGAAAGTAACAACGGATATACATCTTTCAGGCTATACTGTCACGTGCGTCCGAACGAAGCCAAAACACCACGGCGACCATTCGTCCTTAACAACTGAGCACATTTTCTTGCGTACAGTAGAATCACCACGTCAGTAACGACGCTGTCAGATAATGTATCTTTGGGGATGGCAATAACACATTCCCACAACACACACATTCACACCTATAGCGATTATGGTATTCGTTGGCTCGTTGCCCAATAAACTAACCCGCTCCAGATTCGAAACCAGTGGTCAGTACTCCGGTGAGCAAAAGCATACGTAAGTAAAAGCGACTGGGACTAGACAAATGTCGCGATTAAGCTGACTAATCTTGAATCATATTCCCTTGAATGCTTTCGCAGGAAAGGGGCAGAGAGTACCCTGCAGTCGCCCTTCGAGATGCGTTCAACAATTCGTTCCCAACAGCATCTGCAGAACAAACCATCATCGTTACTTCGTAGAGAGTGAACTGATTATTAAAATTCTATATCTGGAAGGGTAATCACTTTGTTGAATCACCGGTTACTTGACTAGGAACACTGTTCGTCCGCCAGTAAAATACAGATATATCAAGTGTTTGAGCATAAAACTGAAAGCCCTGCAATAAAAACGGTCCAATCCCTGGTTCCTTTTTATTCTTAAGCTGTAGCTTGTTTTTTGATTCAAAACTGTACAACGGCCAAGTACAGTATCAACCATTAATGTACTGCGCTGAATAAGTGCATGGAAACCTGGATGACAGAACATTATCGCAAAAAGACAAAGACCACTTGCAGAGGATGATGACACGAACGTGATAAACAGTGTAACAATGGTTTTCGGAAAATAGTGTGATTTTTTCTATAACATTCCTTTTATAGCATTCTAGAGCTAATTTTATGGTGTAATTCATGCGGTCCTAACGCACACCATTCGTCAGCTTGGGACGCATTTTACTACATTCATAATCAGACAGAATCAAACTACGCTTCCTTCAAAATTTAGTGAATAGAAAGAAATTAACTTCTGCTGCAAATTTACGGCTTCTTTCAAAAATACTCTCGAAACACAAATTTTCGTAATCATTTAACATTGCCATTTACCGCTGTCATACAGACAGATGGGAATAAAAGCTGTCTACATTACTTTAGGACAGTCCTGTTGTACGATTGCTTTGTTACTGCCTTAGAACCACGAGAAAATAAATTGTGGGAAAGCAAAAAGTAAAAAGATGCTCCAACAGCCACGTGGCCCATGGCTGGAGGATTACCATAAAAGTGCGCAAGTCTTTGGCATACGGGACAATTCAAGACACTTAACTGCGCAATCCCGGGGTCCAGATACACAGTGACGCACAGGTAATCATGGATATGTGAAACGGAAGAACTAGTTTCATTACGTACCACGAACCGGGAGTTCACTTTCTGTAATATTTCCTTTTCCGTAAGAGCCATATTCTCACCATGCCGCTTTTTCATGCGTTTCTTCTCCAACTTTTTGCAGGCATACAACTTCCCCGTAGCACGAACTTGACAGGCACAGACTTCGCCAAACCCACCTTTTCCAAGGACTCGATACATTCGAAACGTATGTTTCGTTACTGGGAGTCTGATGAGGAGTATTAGAAAACGTAAAAATAATAAAAGGAGTTCAGTGACGGTAAAATTGTTATGAAATTCCGAACGTCCATATATACAACTCATAAACATTGATTTTAATGTCCTAACTCCTCAGATAACAAATAAGCAAGTTGTGTTGGCCAGTATTCTCAAGCTTAAAGGTTGATATGTGCTGTATCTCGGAGACGCAAACCTACGGTGTATGCACCGGTATTCCCTTGAGTTCACTCACAGATTGTCAATTCAAATGCTTCTTTCTCATAGTCTCAGATGATGCCGAGGACGAATCTCAAGTCCAAGCTGAACAGAAAGTCCAAACAAGAGCAGTGACCGTTCAGTTGAGTTCAACTGAACAATAATCTGTGTTGTCATACTGAGCACACCGGCTAATTTCTGTTGGCATAAATCAGAAAAGCATTAGGTGTTTGTGTTATCGGCGTACGCTTCATCGGACAGCAGTACAGATGTTTGTCGAAGTAGGCCAAACAATCACACGTCATACGACTACCTAGCTATTTAAATACTCAATTTGGCAGTCTTTCTCCCGATGAGAAGCGATTTGGTACGTTTGGCTTTCGGGCACAACACAGTGAAAACGGTAACTGCTACAAAATAACGCATCTTAGTACATCTCTCTCTTTCTTTATATTTCGAGTGCCGCAGTCCAACGCAAAAAAAGCATTCTGCCACATGGAGATTGCGCCACGCATTTCAGTTGCGAACACCAGTCGATCATATATGAATCAGATGCGGACGGCGCCGGACTGCATAAGACTGTCATGCAATTTAGAGCCACTACCTGGGCTCGGATCGTGCTATTGTGCGTACCCCTTTTCTTCTGTTATTCGCTCGATGGTCACACTCATAAATGCAAGACAAATAACTGACGTTTGGACGAAGAGGGTACAAACAACCTTATCAGATGACATCGACGAACAAATTGCCCAATTTGAGTGGAGAAACGCGAGAAAATCTAACAAATGGCAAGAACATCTTCAGGCACCTCTGAAAGCTGATAGTGAAGTGTGTTACGAATGACGTCTATCGTTGTGACAAGGTTGGATTTATCTCAGGTGAATGAATCTTATGGATGATAGTCGCTCGAGTCCAGTTGGCCCTGAATAGAGTAGTGATCGTAGAAAGGTTAGACGCAAGCTTGAATAAAGACCGCGAGAATCACTCACGCAAATCAACAGGTGAAGCCTTCTTACCTGAGGATAACAGAAGGCTTTACCTTGTTTGGGTTGACCGTTGGATCAGTATAAGCGAGGCCGTGATTGGAAAAGAAGGTTCGTCCATCACCAGCCAGCCCTGTCAATTTGAACGTTTTCAGCAACAGTCCAGCTGATCTAACCGGGACCACGTAGAAGGCGAGACTAGAATGATTCCGGACGACTCTCTATCGGATGCGATCCTGAAGCACAAAAGGTCTTTCCTCCTCTTTCCAAGAATGGTGGAGGGAGGTTGATGACAGAACTGGCAAAACTTCCATAGACTAAAAAAATATCTTGTGATTGGTGCCTATCAACTATTGGTCCTATTTTATCCCAACGCACAAAATCCAGCGAAGGCCAGGTACTTAAAGAACAACCACCACTCCGATCTGGTTGTGTTTGAACTGGCCACAAGCGTACCTACGACACCTTTATAGGCAGCTGACAATCGTGTTTTTTTTAGAATTAAAGGTCTTACGTAGTCCGATTGCTCGTAAGATATTTTGGAACTGTCTCCCTTGTAAGGAAGTTCCGGAAAAACGTGCGAATCTGTCAAGAAGAGTGAATAAGTCGGGGGGCGGTTATTCCGATATTCAGTGTGAACTTTGGTCAAAGCTCGTAGCGGCAGATCACGGCACCACAACTGATCGAACAAGCCATTATCAAACGAAATCTACCAAACGGGCGAGAAATGACAGAAATCCGCGACAACAAAAGCCCGCCGAAGGGACGGAACCAGGCAGAAGTGCGCGGGATGGTTTAGAAATGCGAATGAGCGAGTACTGCTAGACCGTACGAATTCGGCGAAATATTGCTTTATGGAGCGACTTCTCGCCACAATTCTATATTCACTCTGTAAGCAGAGAGAGAGGCTGTGGGCGACGATCCCAGATGTTCATCGCTTTATGTGGTGTTCACCAATAGTGTCTGACCTCCCTTCCTGCCCAATTTTGTCATGAGTAACATTCTGAAGTGCGTCTTGCGAATCCGATGAGCTTGGTGTTAAATTTATTCCCGACATATGGTTGTGTTTTTCACCTTCAAATTGTAGAATGACGCTTTAGGACTAAGATATACCGTCTTCTGAGTACTTTACTGTGGGAAGTCTACTCGAGACCGCTTGACATACTAGGATAGAACAATCTTGTCAAAGTGTACTATTGTTGATGGAGTACCGGTCGGACTAACAAAGGATTGTTGTCGTTGTCAACCTGCACCATCTGTGGCATGGAAGCCACCTCCAATAGTAGCTGAAAGGAGGAATATATAATGCTTGTGTGCGTTCTGTAGTTGATCTATGGTTGACAACAGTGGTCAGTTCGCGACAAGAATATCAACATACTTGTTGTACCTGACCGCGCCGTCTTTATTAGTTGGCCCATATCAAGTGAGATAATTGCATAAGTAACATGGCCGTTAGCCAGTGCGTGTTTTGGAACGCTCAGGATACAAACGGTTGACCAAACAATTCAGTTGCAGTATACGATGACTGGGCCACGTGTTCTGAATGTCATCAGAGCACTCGGCAAGCACCAGCCATCATGTAGTGAGAATAACGACGCCTGGATAAAACTGCGGGATAGCCTAGCAACAACGGGTCACGAAATATGAAGGCCTTGACTATTACGCTAATAAAAGTGGATTGGGGATCGCGGAAGAACTATATCCAAGAGGATAACCTACTGCAGCTGATGGCGTATCAGCATCAATATTTGCAGTCCTGCTTAACATTGTATTAACCAGTTTAATCCTCCTGAGCAATTTTTCCATTAGGATATGCCATATTACCGTTAGCTCAACAACTTGTATAATTCTAAAACGCAACTTAATGTTATCCTGCGACATCACAACCGGATCCACGCTAACATTCGCCAAATGACAACATCGTAACAAGAAGTAACCCTAACTAACGCTCATTACTGGTCCCGTTTGTTTTATCAAACATGCGAATCAATGGACACACCGGCGACCAAACAACGACAGTAAATGCAAGGAAGTGTGAAATAAAGGTGAACTAAACTTAATCACAAGTACGTGTTTGGCGACTGAGAAGTTTCGCCTGCACCGTAGATTGACAGCACTTTGTTAAGGCACTTGGTAATCGCTATTCGCAACAATCACCAATAGAAAATACGACTCCCGAGCAAAGTTACACAGACATCCCCAGTACGAAATATAGTCGGTGGAGAATAAACCCAACGCTGTAATAGAGATCAAGTCAACGTTCAGTTGAGAAGTTTCATTCCGCCCACTAAGTGAATTTCCAGTTGCAGTGGAACAGGACACTTAGTAATTAAACCGGCTAAGGTGGGCTTGAGATGGGATAAAAATGTCGTCCATATACCTAAACCTCAGACAGAAACCGGATGCCCTAATACAACACAGTACTCAACAGAGAGCGCAACACTTTTGTTGACCACCAATGTTTGTAATGAACAGGAGTAAAGTCATGAGATGAGTAGCACGAATTGAATCAATGACAATAGTATAAGTATTTTGTTGTCCCCTATTCCCATCGTTATATGTCGTTATATGACGTCAGCCTGTAGATCTAAAAACTGTTAATGGAGAGGAGTAACGAATACCCGCACTCAATAATCTAAGGGTGACAAAAAATTCGCATAGTTTATGCGAATTCGGTTTCCGTTCCCTCCCCTCTCCTTTCAATGTCAGTTAGTTACCAGATGTCAAACATTTTGGTACGTGGACATACGGAAGTGAATCACCAGTAGTGAGCGTACATACACTGCTGTCTACGGGGATGAGTTGACAGCGTTTGATATCACCCCAAATTAGAAGCAGGCCGAAAGCAATACATTGCTTCCTGTAAATTTCTGAAGCAGAATATTCACTGGGTAGATGCATCGAAAAACGTGACCACCCAAATTTTTTCAGTTGACTCGTAGAAAGACATTATGAAAGTCATACTCCTGGTAGACACCACGACAGAATCAAATGTGGCTCTTTGATGACCACTCAAAACTCCAGTTTGCTGCTTCACAACCCTATATCTCTACTGGTACAGTTTTCCCAATGCGAAATAAGGGTTGATTTACGTGTACGCACTCGCTGAATAACAAATGAACCGGCGTAGACTGAAGTGTCATCCTCCATTATTTTTGTATTTGCAAACATTACCACAGCTGACCTTGTATATTCCCGCAAAATAGATTCACGACGTCTCACGATCCCCGCATTTTGGTTCTTGCACGTTTCTTGTCGACTCCAGAGGAACAGATACACCGTCCCCAAACTGCAGTTATTCGTAAAATAAGCAAACCTCAGTTAACATGAGTGAAGTGGTCGACAGCCTCAGCGATGTATATTGAGCACTAAAATTATCTTACATTCGATCGTTCTTTTGTACTACACATAAATCAAAACGTTTTAAGACCGATTGTAATAGTCGTTGTGATTGCCCTCACTAACTGGCTTACGAAATCAGCGCCCAGCCGTGAGATAGTTCCATCACTGTATCTTATATATAAACAGGCTCCAGCGCACCCCCTTCTTTCCAAGCGCCGCTTATTTACAGCCTGCATCCCTTAATGTCCATTACGTTATGGACGTTGAGTAATCATAACTCTCGAATGCGTATTTCACCCTTGTGTTACTGACGTTATGCTAAGTGGAACCTGGAATTTTCTATAATATTCGGGTCTCGGTTTTAAGACAGCGAAAACACGCACTTCTACGTAGTTCACACTAAGTAGAATCCAGCCAACTGTCTAAACAATTGCGCTTTAGAAGAAACCAGGTGTGACGACCACATTTACTTATCGCTGATTATAGCTGAGTACCAACTGTCACCAGCACACTTCTGAATACAAAACCTTTGCAAGCGTTTAAACATGTCTGAACAAGTAAGGATACCGATAGGTACCGCCCGCACTCGAACGTGCGGGTTTGCCTTCTGTTTTACTGTCACCGTTTCGTCTTATCGCTCGTTTAGTCGCACGTCGACTTTTTGTATGGGCACAATATTTCCCAGTTATTTGGTTATGTAATGGTGTCCATGATAATGAGTTATTTGGTTCTCAGCCGATCGCAATGATTCTCTTTAACATGCACAGGACTGGATTTCAGGCGGACACATGGTTTAATTGTGAGGAACATATATCTTTCGGCAATTCTTCAAAACTTAGAGATTTCCAGTCTGCATACTGAACCGATGTCTCTTACTGAGTGATCGAACGACTAAAATTTTGTCGTAATATTGTCATTCAGTTCATACTTAGACAAACCAGATTGTCTGCATAGGTACAACCGCCGAGCGAGGTTATGTTCAGACTACACGATCTAAACCCATGGTTGTGAATAAACCCTTAGGAGTCTTTCTGAATCAGGACTAAATTTTACGGAGTTCGTTTAGGATATTAATATGGCTAGAATGCAGGAACATGCACGAGACTAACCTTTCCAACGCTTTCCATTGTAGATATCTAGCAAAATAGATAGACCGAATAAACGCAGTAAAAGGCGATCCTTTGAGATAATTTTCTAGATCGCTTGTTAAATCGATTCATTAGTAAACCCCGCGAAATACCTGGCTACAGGTTTGAAGAACTTTTCACTGGAACTTTCATCAAAAGTATCATTACCAGGCAATTCCTGTAAATATTCCAGATTTTTGTGTTCAATCAAAGAGGATGTCTGCGACACCTTAAACAATATCCTCAACAGGCTCTGAAAAGCGAGGTTACCTCCGACGAAAAGTGTCGCAACAGTTGCTCCCCAAGCACCACACGTTCGCTGTCTTGACAGACTTCGAATTCATTCTACAACTTATCACCAACAATTTTCAAAAGATTTACTTACAATTAAATCTAGCAATTTAGTGATCCGACAAAGGTTTTCGTCTGAATCACAGAAAGACCAGAAGAGACGCTTCCCAATAGGTTGTTGTCCAACGATATAATCATAGGTTAGTTCTGTGAAGGTGACTATTGTGGCATGTGGCCTTACCAAGCTCATTTTGCAGGTGCCAACACGTCAAAGTTTTCCACTTTTTGCTTCTGCCTTTGTCTTTATCAAGTCCACCTGTCACTAAGTTAACATTGTTCACATGACCACTTACTTTTTTTTGCCTTTATATAAACCGTATTAGCCACTATATTCTCCAATTCCATGCTACATCATCGCCGAAATGTACCGCAATCCCACAACGAATAACCCGCGCATTTTTCAGCGATTCAGCGATTGATACACGGGTTCGAGGCAGAGGCCCAAGGGTCCCGGATCCAGACAGTTTTTCTTGCTCAGCGTCGAGCG
>JTDE01000788.1:6625-20761 GCA_014338405.1 Paragonimus skrjabini miyazakii
TTTCCAGCGATGTTTAACTCAGTGATTCGTCAGTGATCCTAAATGCCTGTACAAATCTGTCTCAAAAACCCGTGAAGCGAAAGCTGGCGTTCCCCAGCTAGCCAGCCCGCAAGGGTTTACTTGCTCATACGGTGAAGCCTCTGAAGTTCTGACTGATTTCTACCGTACTGCGTTTACTAACGGCGTGCCTAACTGCTCCGTGGCAGAAAGCGTTAACACTTCTGGAGATATCTCCACGGTAGGTACCACAGCGGATGCTGTGCTAATGAAACTGCGGGGGATCAGACCCACATCTCATGGACCAGACTGTATATCGTCTCTAGTCCTTGTCCATGGGGCTGCATAGTCATCTGTCCCGCTAAGAATCCTGTTCACACAGTCAATTACTGCAGGAACGTCACCCGAAAGCTAGAAATAAGCAAATATCACTCCCATCTTCACAGGTGGACAGCAAAATCAGCCTTGCAACTATCGGCCGACTGCTCCTTATCGTGTGTACCCAAAGTTCTTGAAGCGTTAATCCATAATGCATTATCTAAGCATCTTTTAGCACGATCTTTCTTCTGAAGTGAGCAACACGGCTTCCTACACGGCCGCTCATGTACTAGGAACTTGCTGCTCACTGTAGACGAGTGAAACATTGCTGCCGACAGAGGAGAGGGAGCTGATGCTAGTTACTTTGACTTTGTCAAGGCTTTTGATCAAGTGCATCATTCTGTTTTACTCGATAAACTTCACCGTTGTAGTGTCAAGGGTAACCCTCTCCACCGGCTAAAATCGTATTTATCAAACTGTTCCTACCGTGTGCGGGTGGGTTCTTCTGTATCTTCTGTCAGACTCACCCCAGCGGAGTCTCACAGGGCTCCATCCTGAGGCCACTACTCTTCTCTATCTTCACCAATGATCTGCCATCCGGAATATCGTCTCCACTGTTACTGTTTTCTGACGATGTCAAAATCTGACGTATCGTGCGTAACAGCTCTGAAGCGAGCGCCCTGTAGGCTGATATTAGTGCGCTTTATAATTGGTGTAAATCTAACCGCATCGAGTTTAATACCATCAAGTGCAAAGTTATGCATATCAGGCATAAGCACAATATCCCCTACTCCCTTGATGGAGTACCGCTCCAAGTCACAGACAGAGAAAAAGACCTCGGCACAGTTGTAACGCACAACCTCTCCAGTTCTCCCATTACCGAGACGAACGCTAAGAAAGTCAATATCGTACTAGCGCTTCTAAGACGTTTGTTTGGAAAATTTGAGCGATCATGTTTCATTCACCTGTTCAACAGCTTTATTCGTCCTCACCTCGAGCAGGGAACCCTCGTTTGGCCTCCTCGCTTGCTAAAGGGCAAACTAATTCTGGAAACTGTTCAGAGGCGTGCGACAATTGCAGTCCATGGGTTGAGTGCAAAACCCTATGCTGAGTGGCTTCGCGAGCTCAATCTCTTCTCTCTGGAATACCGTAGACAGAGAGGTGACCTAATATTAGCGTACATGATTATCAAGACCCCTAGCCATCCGTGTAGATCCCTGCTCATTCGTGCGGATGCTAGTTAACTTAGAGGGCATTCCCTGAAAATTAAATGTCAGTACGGCAGACTTGAGCTAAGGCACGGTTTCTTGGTTCGCATCTGCGAAGCCTGGAACATCTTGCCAGATCGCTACTTTAGCACTTAGTCCACACCCCAGCATACTGTTCTGCACACAGCTACGCATGTATGGTCGTCTATTGAATAGCTCACACCTGGTTATGTATGTGCACCCAGCTATAGAGTTGCGAGTATAACAACAGTAGGTGTGCGTCTATTTGTTTGTTTGTTTATCTATTTATTCCCCGTTTTGACCATTTGATACAATCAAGAAGAATTGTGACGTGTAACTATCCCTCTGGTACAGAGATTCCTCGCCTGGAGAAACGTAACCATCAAAAGCGTGGGTTTCTACTTCCGTCTATCACCCATTGAACCCACTGGTGTTTGAGAATCGTGAATTTCACACCTCGCAATTCCAGGAGGTACATGCATGAGATGGGCGTTATTTACATTCGTGGAACGAGCCGTAGTTCTAAAACTGCTTTGAAGTACGATAAGGTAAGGTGACATGGTTTCTTGAAAACCGTGCAGATTTATCATCGTTGTACGAAGTACAAATGGCGTAGGAGTGCATGCAAGGGTGTGCGACGTGTCTAGTGTGTTAACTGTTGTTAGTCTTAACAAAGCAGTTCTCGCGACACATGTTGCAGGTCACGATTTCCTGTAGTCCGACGAGATGCGTATCTGGCTGTGAGCTCTTTCGAGTTGGAGCACAACTACCCTCTCAATCGTCTGCTATATGATTCCCATCCCACGAATCGTGAACTCATCGTCGGTGAATTGAACGAATGCAGGAGTCTATTCCAGTACAATACACCAACTGCTGATATTGAACAGTGTGTGGCGGATGTTTACGAGAGGTTTATCACAACCGCTGGCCGTGGAAACATCCGCCGCGAGTTAAATCCCGCAGTGTCAAGTGAGTCTGTTACGTAAGGTTGGTCACGGAACATTGGAGAACTTAGATGAAGTGCTGTCGGTGATTAGTGCGAAAGGTGTGGTGCGCACGATGAGGGTTGAAGGCAACAGACATGCGCATATCTGCTTCGCCCATCGAACGCAGATTGAACTATTCCGACGTTTCTTGCGTGTTGTGAATGTAGATGCCACCCACGGGACAGACAGGCACAAGTATGTCAATGTATACTTCCGAAGCCGGAAGTTATATCAGTTCCTCGTAGCAGACGGTATGGGACACAGCCGACCCGTGATGTACGGATACGTTCTGTGGCAAGCAGCTCCAACCCCAGCCACCTGGTAGGTGCACGTTTCGAATTTTTATTTTTGTTATTTCCCTCTACTTCAGCTGCTGTTCGCAGTTATCCAGTGATGAACGGAAGCAAGTCCCGCACACCAACCACAACGGATATCGACTTAGGCCGGTCTACTGACAGTGTACCGCTTGCATACGGGCTGAAGAAAGCACGGATCAACATAACCTGGAACGATCATCCTGTTGATACGATTGAAGAAATTAAGTTCCTTCATATGTGCGCACACATATCTTACATATATCAGATGCGATGAACGACACGATGATGAAGGCTTCACCTGATACACGGTTCCAGTCATTCGGGAAGACACTCATAACACGTGAAAACTGAATGCCACTGCGATAGCTTGAAATACGTAATAGTAATAGGAAATGTACTTAGCTCAAACCCAGAGCTAGCTTCTACGCAGTAGTAATAACCCAGCACGTCAGCCCACGAAATTGTATTGTAATCCGTCTCTGTACAATGTGATTCTTCATGCAGTAAAACAACAACAGCATATAGTGTTCCGTTATGATTTACAATCATCACATCCGCCGCAGTTCAAATGAACGTCCGCATAGTAGTGATGAAGTTGTTTCTTCTTCACACGTTTAGGATTTTTTGTCTGCGCCGGCTCAATTGTGGGTACTGCGTAGAAGCTAGCTCTGGGTTTGAGCTAAGTACATTTCCTATTACTGTTACGTATTTCAAACTATCGCAATTGGCGTCGCGATCAGGATATTTCCCACAATGAATTTCTGCAATATTAAAACTCTGAACGTCCATTCATGTTCACAGGAAATCGAAGATTACCTGGAACGCTTTGAAATTTGGTGTATTACTCGTGATGATATGACAGAGGAGAAGAAAACGTCACATTTCCTCATGGTCATTGGCAAAGATGCATATGCATTGCTTACATTCCTGGCGTTTCCCGATTCGCCTCTTTCAGTTCCGTACGATTATTCGAAACATCTGCTACTGAGGCATGTTCAGCCCGTCAAATTCGAAGCTGTGGAAGGAGCGAAATTCCATACTGTAATCAGAAAAAAATCCCAAGAGGTCCGTGAGTCTATTCTTCAAACTCAAGCACCAAGAGATCGATTGATTGCAGGAAATAATTCCCCCTGTCTTCAACAAAAATTATTACTACTGACGGAGGCTACTTCCTAATCAGCCAGAGCTGTCTGTGGACAATTCCAGGATGTACAGGGGGCGGTAAGTAAAGAACATAACGCCAACAGTGCTGAGATGCAGGCAAACCAACAGCAACGGCAGTTCGAAAAGGTAAACTATCAGAGAAGTACGACAGTCGAGCCACATCATTTTAATCCGAATTCTGTCCATCATTCTGATTGCTGTATGTCATGTGATCATAAACCTTCTCGACTTACGTGTCCATTTCGCAATTCCAAATGCTATGAATGTGGCGAGATCGGTCACATTCAAGCCGTCTGTCGTTGTTCGAAGACATGTTTTGACCAGACTTATTTAGATAAAAGAAGTGTTACATCTGACTTGCATTCTATTGCTTTTACTGTGACTTCCACTAATTCTCGTTGTTCTACGCATCACATAGTACAGTCTCCTGTTGTTAGTGGTAATCCCAAACATTTTTTCATTGCTGACACTGGTGGTGTTGAGTCTTTTATTTCTGTCGCTTGCATGAAGCTGCTGGAACCTTCTGTTATTTTCAACCCTGTTAATGTCTGTTAACAGTATTACTGGACCTCTTTTATCTATTCTTGGCGAATGTGAACTTTTACTCACAGATGTGCAGTCCACAACTTATTCATGTTCATTTTTTGTTATTGATTCTGATCTATCAATTATCGGTCGCAAGTGCATGAATATTTTAAAGGTTTCTATTTCGTTGTCTGTTGAATCTTCTGAGTTTGAAAATGCTGTTTCGGAGTCTGTTCCAGATTCGAATTCAGTTACTGGAAGAGTACCTACAATTGAGCCGGCGCAGACAAAAAATCCTAAACGTGTGAAGAAGAAACAACTTCATCACTACTATGCGGACGTTCATTTGAACTGCGGCGGATGTGATGATTGTAAATCATAACGGAACACTATATGCTGTTGTTGTTTTACTGCATGAAGAATCACATTGTACAGAGACGGATTACAATACAATTTCGTGGGCTGACGTGCTGGGTTATTACTACTGCGTAGAAGCTAGCTCTGGGTTTGAGCTAAGTACATTTCCTATTACTATTACGTATTTCAAACTATCGCAGCCACATTCTGTGGTGAAAAAAGCGGAGGTAGTGTCTACTTTTATCCACAATCATCAACTACATACTTCACAATTTTATCCCCACGTTTTCGTCCCCATTGACTTCGCTCGTCCAGCTGTGTTTCAGCATAAGGTACGGTTTCGCCAAACTTGGAGGTAGGACAAATGGACGGAGCAGTTTTAAGTGTCTAAGCATGGAGTACAGTTTTGCATAACTCGTAAGGTAGGATAAATGCGTGGAGCAGTTATGCGTCCAGGCATGGAGTACACTTTTGCATAACTCGTAAGGTCCAAAATAACACGCATCATATGGTCCCTTAGGGGACCCCGTGGGGCTTTTGGAGGCTGGCGGTGGGTAAAAATGGGGTTTGGCTGATCAGCCCTCAAGGGGACCCACGGTGGCAAAATGGGGGCTGGCCCCAAAAGTACGCATCATTGTTTTAGTTCTTCTCATATAATTGCTCCACCGCATCCGCAATGGTCCCAACTCTACCGTACGACCAGCCAATGCAAGAATACAAGCGACAATGAACGAAACGTTGTAAATGCATGCACATCCATTGTCAATCATCATATATGTACAACACGGTTGTTCAGATCAGTACACTGGTTTCCCATACAACTGGTTGACAATGCAAATCAGATCTTCGTTCACTAATCTTCATTGTCTGTATGGTTGGCCATTCTTCGAAGAGTATCTGCAAGATAGCGGATAAGATATTGTAAGTGAGGACGTCAGCGAAGCAGATTAACATAGTGTCGCTGTTTATGTGGATTAAAATGCATGAACAAACGGTTGTAGTGGTTGCGCAACAAGCGATAACTAATGTTCTGGAGGCAACTTACGGTTGATATGTCACGCTAGGTATAATACAAGTAACATATTAATGCAGTTTGCAAACCGAATCACAGTTATAGATAATAATCCTTCTTATCTGATCTGCGGACTTGTAATTTAGGTGCACGTATTCCAGTGAGATGAAAGAAGTGTGATGACAGTTAACATAGCGATACACAATATGTGTGCTACATGTGAAGATCGCTCGTAATTTCTATCGTATATTGTTAACATCTCAATTCTATGGTGGAAATGGGTATGCAGCATACAAATCTAAAAGCAAATACTTAAATGTTTTCACAAAGACACCAGTAACGAATGACATAGTCTTCTATTATTCATTGAAAGTATGCAAAATAGGCACCAGAACATTATAAATTCTGTGAGGAATACAGAGGCATTCACCAACGATACTAATAACACGTTTCATATAGGTGATGGGAAAATCAGCGGTAACCAGATGAATAGGCAGATAACTGGAATACAGGTGAGGATCGGAAAATTGTGACAACTTACTAATTGGCTTATATAAAACTGTAATAGACGTAAACACTATATAAAACTTAGTTGTGAGCACGAGGTTAAAATGTGATGAAGACGAAAGCAACTGATTCACAACAGTTTTTAAAGGTGCGTCGGTGTAGAGTTCCACTACACTGAATGAAGATCTCCAATGGATGCGATCTGTCCAGTAGCTTCAAGGAGATTTTGGGTTCACAGCAGAGATAATCGTGACGAAAAATAAATTCGGAGATATGCTGAAATAAATGGTTGACTGCCTTAACCTTTATCTTTCCAGAAGCCGGTGCATAAGCAATAAGAAACAGAAAGAAGGCAGGGCTCGCGACCCTGGAGATGGAGGTTGTGTTATTGATTTATTGGGCTCACACAGATTAAACATCAAGTATACATGTGAATCTGAGGAGGGTGAAAGGTGTGAAGAACGATAATGATGATGAAGTACAAAATATTGTATAAAGCGCAACAAAACGAAATTGCGTTGCATGAACCTCCTTCACTTCTGATAAATAGTCAACACCGAACAGCGATCTTTTATTTTCTGTTGAACATAATCGATATTGCGCAAAAACATAATGACACCGAAAAAGGGATCACGACAATCTACCGACATTCTAAGTTAAACCACACTGAGTGTTGGATATGTTGAAGTTCGCCTGGTATGTTTGTCGTCTTGTGGTGATTGTCATTGAACCTATTTCTCATTACTGTTGTTTTATTACATTGCTGACTAGAAGTTGTGCAATTGCGCCCGAGGGATAAATTACTTGCTTTGCCTAGTTCGGTTATTACTATTGCGTCGAAGCTAGCTCTGGGGTTGAACTAAGTTAACTACTTCATTTTTGTATTCCTGTAACCATCACACGTTTTTTGTCTGACACGATGCGGAACGATGAATCCGTAGAGGTGTGTTTGGTTTAGTTGTAGAAAGCCTATCCTTAATCTGCCTTTATTTCTTTGCTGTATGCAATAGACGATCATAACAAATTTTGTATCATGGTTGCACACAAAATGTTTACTTTCTTCCTTCTTATAACTATCATTGCCTATCTGTTAAAACTTCCTCCTTGGTGTTGTTGGCACGTTCTCATCATTTGTACCCGATTGTTTTAATGAGGTCATTTCCTGCTGACTGGTGGCTGTTTTTGAACACGGGCTGAGTTGTCTCATTCTGAACTCCTTTGCTGGATAATTCGTGTACTCGGTTGATTCACATTCAAGGTGAGAAAGTACCTATGTTGTAATTCCACTAAACAGTACCGTATAAATTCCAATCCTTTCGATCGTCCTTTCTGACGTGTTTTGGATTTGGTAGATGGTCCCGTTAACTCGACCGTCTGAATAAGCATTATTGCAATTGTCGGATACGCGTTACTGACTTAATTACCCCAAATCGCCAGGAGCGATTTAACACTGAGCATAAACATTCATGAGAAATTAGTACATTAAAACAAAACGCGGATGTTAGACATATTAACTTGTAGGCACTATAGTGCCTACATGATGTTACAACATCAGTAACAAAAGTAGATACACTGCCAAAAATATGCGGCGTCGGATAATGTCGTGTATTTACCATGAAAAACCCACTTGTATACAAAGCCCCATTTTGCCTCCGATGAGCTCCCATTTTGCCCCCGATTAGCCCCCATTTTGCCCCACTTTTGATGAGGCTGTGTGCTGCTTGGGGTAGGACAAATGTGTGAAGCAGTTATAAGTGTTTAAGCGTGGAGTACAGTTTTGTATAATTCGTAAGGTGGGACAAATGCGTGAAGCAGTTTTATGTGTCGTAATCTTTCAAGCTGGAAGTGTTCCTCAATGTCATTCGTTCAGCAGGTCACCTCGTCTCCATTCCAGAGTACGTGATGATTCCGTGTAAAAGTTTACAACAGTGGTAGCAAAGACTGGCAAAGCATGGCGAATATAACCAAGAAAATACCACTAACTTTTCCAGTTTTTGTGCATTGTCTTACGTTGAAATAAGTTTATAGGCGCACCTTAGGTTCGCAGTTTTCTAAAAAGTTTAGTACTCATGTGTTAACGGTTCAATTGCCAAAATTATACTCACGTTTTCCATAAAAATTACCTTCAAGTGTAAATAAAGCACATGTTTCAACGTCCATGACATCGATTTTCATTATATTTCACCATCAGTTCTCCGAAATAACGTAGAATGCAACTTCTTGTTATTTTTCCATTAATACCTATGCCACTGAACTACCGCACATCCCTTGCTTACGTCTTCGGAAGATTGAATCAAAAAAATTTTCAGGCAACAGGATTATAAGATTTCAAGTACTGAAACATGTCACAAAATTTCAACAAATTCAGTAGCTAGAAAACATTTTTTACTAAAAGATAACAGAGATATTCACGGTCTACCGATTGCACGCAGTCCGTCAAGCTCTTTGTAATGTTAAGGACATTTATTGTGCGCGAACGGTCAGAAAGGAAGTCGTTCTGAATGAAGGAGAAAAGATGGTCTGACAAGTGCTCTGAGATGACGCGTTTTGGCGGAATTCTCATCTCGCATGCAACACTGATATGGCAGATTGGCTGGTGGATAGTATGAGAGCGCCGGTTGTCCAGCATGAAGGCTGGCGTGAACTTAGTTTCTTTCCATGTCTGGAATGTCTGACTGGACAGGCTGCAAAAGAAGTCTGTTCAACTACCATCTGCATTTTTGAGAATCCTTGAGTGAATTTCGTCCGGATCCACCGCATTGTGTATGTTAACCTTGAACAAACGGTTTTCAGTACTGAGTGCAGAAATCAAAAGTAAGAAATGATTGTCGAAAGTGTTGCGGCAGTATGACAAAGTGCCCTTTCGGTGGCGCTACGTTGAAAAGCACTAAATATATTTAGGGAGTATTATCATGCTCCCTGAATAGCTTGGCAACAGCTAGGGGATTGGAGGAAGTAGTCCCATCAAGCAGTTGCAGAAGAAAAAATCGAAACGTTTGCTCCATCGGCGTGTATGCAAAATTAGTTCTTGTTCGATCAAGCTTTCAACAACCTCACTTCTTGTACCGGCCTAACTTGTTCGTGGATTTCCTGCTTGCATATATTTCGACCAGTCCTCAAGTCCTTAAGTTCCCGGAGTTTCCTGTAGATCTGTGCTTCGCAAATACATGTGAACAGCCATCAGGGAGATAATGCATTCTGCGTAGAAGAGGTAGGCGATTAAAAAACTGCACAGTTTGCGGTGTACGGGTAAACCATTCACCTCTTGAATTGAGTTTCTAAAAGCATGATAACTCTAATCTGCCCAATGATATTCCAAAACGATTCAATCAAGACTTCTTCTCAACCGTTAAACTCAGTTTGGCTACAACTTCGAATTATCAACTTATTTGCTGGTTGCTGTAACCAGTAACAGATACAACCGGAGGCGAGCCACTGTGTCCAAGCGGTGGTTTTATGATCTATCTGGTATTACAGGATTCAATGCCTTTTCGCGGTATGAGAGATATTAAACTGGTATGATACCTCCGCCTCAATATATTCCGATATGTGATGGTGGCAAATTGTATGCGGTTTGATGGCATAATTGATGTCGATGTGCATGTCACACTGTAGTCTTTTGTATCCTGATCGCGTGAACTGCTAAACTCGTGAGACTACGCTGTATGTCATGTTGAGGCAGGTAGCAGCAAACATACCCTTTGTCTTGTAGAAATGGGGCAATAAAATGAAAGATTATGCCGAGAAGGAGAAGGGAAATGAACGAGACGAAAGACAGAAAATGATAGTAATGAAGGGATTTGTGATTAATAGTGCCCCAATATCATCGTAGACGAGTCCAGTTTCTTAGATGTTTCTCGAATACACCGACTGTTACTGATAGAACAGTAGTTCACCCAAAATCGAGCAGATTGGCTTTAAAACCATGCTGTCTAAATAGGAGGGTGCAACATGGTGTAGAGGGTGTACCGTATCGGCGACGGTGGAGAAGTTCTGTTAGGCGATCCGGGGACCATAGGGTTTCGGATGCCAACATGCCATTAAGTTAAAACAAATATTTTAAGGTTCGTGATCATTTCTGTTGCAAACATCAACGACTTTCAAAGCTTTGAGAGACGACACTAAAGCATGACGTATATTGAAGGGAGGCCCATTTTACTGCCCCTTCACTACCGAATTTGCCACCTACGAATAATCCATAGCTAGTGCCGCTGTGTTGTTGGCCTCAAACTTGCTTTCGATTTTTGGAGTTGTAAGCACGTCTTACAAGGCCTTTGGCTGATGTTCATTGGTGTTGTTTCCATTTACAAGACTGACGTTTAAATCGCTATATCGGAAGACCGTTGTTCCACGGCATCACGAAGTTACTTAACCAGTAGTCGAAACCGAACGTCCGGTTTGCTTGTTACGCATACAGACAGATAGATACAGACACGTAGTACATTTATTGTGGTCACTCAGTAGAGTTTTGGTTCTGGGTAACTAGTTAAGTACAGCATTGCTAACGTCGCCTCGAATGTGTTGTTGCGAATTCTGACCTGTATTCTACATGAGATGAACTATTCGATTAGCAGTTTACCTCACAACCTGAATTGTTGCGACGGATGAGACATTTTCAGTGAGTTTATTTGGATATTTTCATCCCAGGGACGAGGTCCGTTTTTATGGTGTTTATAGCGACCCTATTTGTTTATTACTAACTGTGTTAGAGCTACAATGGCCATTTGTACTCTTTTTGTTTCCAACTTTTCTATGTGCCTAAACACTCGTTTGAACGAGTATGGATACAGACAAGCACCCTGCGCATTCGAACGTACGACCTCACTGCGTGCTCGCTTGTCATTTCGCTCTGTTACCGTTTTGTCTTGTTATTCATTCTGTGTCACGTCGATCTCGCTGGTCGACAATATACTCCTTGTTCACTCGCTGCGTTATTCTTAGCCGACCGGCTTTGGTTCGCTCGATTCTACGTTCCTTTGTGTTCCATTTAGTTAAATGACCGTAAACTGTGTCCTAATGAGAGTTTTGTGTATGATCTCTCATTTTTTCTGGCTGTCATAAAGCGATTATTGGTATGGCGGATCAAACATGGTTGGAAAGCTCATTTACATGAAATCCAATGTGATAACGTTGGGTTATGCTATGTACATTCGCTCGAGAATGTTTCATTACTGCGAATAAAAGTAGGCCTGTTTGTGAAAGTCAGTATCATCCAAGAGTATAGGAAGACAGGAAGATTGAAGGTCAGATTAGAGGGATTTGCAGCCGTCTGCTAGCGCGTATTCCAGAACGCTATGGATGCGGCATCAGCTGGTCAACCAATCCTGTTGCGCAGCCTGCGACGGCTAGGTCACGTACTCGACATGTCAGCTGAATGTTCACCAAACTGACCATTTTACAGTGATACCACCAACAGTTAGGCAAGACCGCGTGGTGGTCAAACAACAAAGTGGCCCAAAATACGTAGGTAATTACTGTTTCGTTGAGTACGATGAGTAGGTGTCGCCTTCTCAGTTAGAGTTGTCGTGAGCAATCCGCTAGGTGAAAGCGCCATCGGCAATTGTGTAGTGACCTGGAGATAACCCCTGTTTGCCTGCTTTGCAATGTTTAGAAAATTTAATGAAAGACTTATTCATGCTGTACGTAGAATTGTAAAGACTTTCGCTTGTCTTCCACTTAATGCATGCGATCGCATCTGTTTGTTTGCATTTTTGTTAGTTTTTGCCGTCAAGTGGGGTCACACACATCCGGCTTGCGCGCGCTGGATAACTGGATCCGCAGCTTCCATGAGTATTATTGCCCATCGCTGTTGTGCAGCATTTCCACAAATTTGCGGGAACTTTTACATACTATTCGTCAAGTTTTCCATTTATTCGTATTTTCAATTCCCGTGTACTTTGGGCTAGTTCAGTTGGCGCACTTACGCACCAAAATGGTATTTTACTGCACTCAATGGCTTGTATATATTCGTGTCACTTCTACTTCCTCCGCTTAGTGCTGTTTTAGTTTATTTGCTTTACGTCACTGTTGAAATGTGCTGCCATCCGAATCACAGCATTTTCTAGCCAGACTTGTGGCCGTTATCAATGAAGAACCTCATGTGTGAAGTGAACCGTGAAGTTATATTAGATAGATTCTACCTTCAACTAAGGAAGAGAGGAGGAAATTAGTTATATATGTTTATTAATGTGTTCCATTTGAACTTCATCTACAATACTTCAATTTGTACCTTTAGTTTGTTCACTTCTAATGCTTTTGCATTTGTAGAGTTTTCTTTAGTTTGTACTTCATTTCGCTAATATTGCGTAATTACTGCATCAGACCACATTGTACATTTTTGCTTGACTTGAGTAAAAACAACAACATGAGACGTTTTCCAATAAACTCTGCTACACGTGCTTGTCGGTTCTTCCTAAGACGCCAATGGATGCCATCCAGTTTAAAACATGTTATTTGTTGGATTAACTTCCAGCTCTGTTACTTCGCATCCTCAGCTACACTTGGAACAATCCGAACACTTTCCAGCGTCATTGGACGCCTCACGAACATTGTCACTCTTTGGTTCAGTCCTTGACTTGACTCGTTATTTGTGTATGAAGAATTATTGTAGTTCACACATCTGTTCCACTACACATTCATTTTTGTATACAATTAGTAGAACGAACAGATTGATTCGCTATATTGCATCACGTGATTTGACAGTTAAATAGCAGTATTACTTATTCCGCGAAGGACAATTGTGTTTCATATAGATCATACTGCGGAAGGCAGGCTCCTGTTGTCAAATTCGGCAGTTCAATTACAGTAAGACTATGTTATCAGAGTTTTAATGGTTACAAAAAGGCTCTTCTTTTTCATTACACGTATCCCAGAAGAAACACCTATCTGAATCAGATGAGAACAACTGGCGGCTCAATCAAGGACGGGAAAACCTGAATCCGTCGAGATCGCTGTCTTCCCACATCTCCGCCTGTTTGTTGAATCATAGCCAGCTGACATTCTTTAATAATCTCCGACATGGTGCCTAACACACAAAAGTCTTCGTACATTTTCCAACGTAAGTATCGTTCGTTTACTTTCAGCGGCTCAGACATAGCTGTCGTCAACGAATTCGCCGTTATGTTCTATTTGCGGACTGTAATTTAATTATTCACTTCCGACACCTCGTTGAAAATTCGTTGCTTCCAAAAATGAGAGCAAACTATAACGCCTGTGACACTAGACAACCTCAGTTTTGTTGAGTATCTGTAGATTACTTTGTAAACCAGAAGTCGAAGTCCAATTGTACCCAAAACCCTCATTTCTGCTTCCCCGCTGGCTCGGCTCGACTCTGTTTGTAGTTTGTTGATTTTCATGCCTAACACGCTCAGACAACTTGGTTTACTTAGACGCTGTTTATAACAAACCCCATCCTGAAACTGAGCGCCATCTTGATTGGTCACTTCTCCGACATACCTCGAGTGTCCGACCTTGATTGCCTGTAACCTCATTAGTTTATTGCTTACTTAAGAGTTCTGTTGGTCCAAACCAGTATTCATTGAGGCACTTAACTAATCGACGACGATGATCTGGCCCCTGTACCCAAATCTGTAGGGATCTCTTCATGCTCTTTCCCCACCCATCTGAGGGACGCTGTCTGCATTTGTCCAATTTTTTGTAGAACATCTTACAAGCGAACTCTATATTTAGAATTCACGCTTCGGCTGTTCACTTACGAACGACAC